>OZ023327.1:72226169-72313669 GCA_964007535.1 Brachyptera risi | reverse complement strand
TGGTAAAATCCCAATTTAGATCTGAGTCACAGTACATTGAACAGCCATAAAGCTAAAGAGCTCAAACAATTGCTGGGAAAGAAAAAGAGGAAATCCAGCAATCAAATAATGCCAAGATATATTAAAAATGGATTCGATTAGGTTTTCTGATAACTATAATATGATTCTAATTGGATAATATTATTCACAGAATAATTTATAAACACACTTGATGAATTATATGTTTCCAAGTTGAATAGATTTTCATAGAGTGGGGCCTACCCTTGAACTGTTTCTATGTTCCAATAATAATATTAACTTGAATAGAAACCTTCCAGTTGGCTGTATTATACTGCATGACATTCATGGTGTCTTCTAGGCGTTTAAAACTCGGAAGGTTTACCATGTATTTTATTCCAAATTATCAAAAAATAATCAATCACATTTCCAAAATCATTATACTGACGCATAATATATCTAACGTAAGTTATACATCATCAGATAGAACAATCTGTAATTTTATGATTTCCTCATTCTTCATCCTTTCATTCCTTACGCCTGTGTTACCTGTTGAAAAGTCACCAACAACCTGACATATACGTAGAGATTGGCAAAGATACTCACCACGGTGGTATCAGCTTCATTTGGTACTTTTTCAAAGAAGATTTTTTAAATTCCGAGTAAATGTTGATTATTCATAAAAAGCGAGTTGTACACTACACACACTGTACACAGAAACACAAACACACTCAGTTCTAACTACACCTCTGTCAAAAAAGATGATTTCTAAATCAAAGAATGGTCACAATGAAAAACAAATGAGACCCAAGATCGAATTATTAGTGTTGAAATCCACATCGCACTGAAACTAAACGGAGAGCATGGAATCAAAGTGAGAAGTCGATTGTACGTGATGTGAAGTGTGCGGCGCGGCCGTCGTAAGTCTTGGCACGGTAAACTGCATTCGGTCCGAGAGACGCTGGCTTGTCTTGAAGATGTAGGAATCTGGCCGGCATTCACCCTACTGACGCGACGCCCGGCCTGGCATTTGGCCAGATCTGTTGCTTCTTGCTATCCGGCAAAGTTTTCTCCTTCTTCTTCTTCTTCCTCGTCACTGCATGGCGTTCACTGATGTCAAATCATGGTACTAGATACCGCTCCCCTTTAAACCATTCAACTGGCGCTCACTGATGTGGAACCATGGGACTGTTCTTCGCTGCTGTTGAACCATGGGACTGTTCTTCACTGCTGTTGAACCATTACATTTCTTCATCATTTATATTGGGTTTAACGACGCGTACTCTACTGATGACTGCGATATTTTGGCGTCGGTCAATGATATATGGGATGATGGAATAATGCGATCGAATTCAAATTCAAATTCAAAAATTCATTTTATTCTGTTACAGAAATTACATTGAAATACACAAGTGCAGAAATACATGGAAGGTTATTTTTATGATGTGTTTTTGGATAGTGGGAAGGAGTCGGTCGTGGCCTGTTGTTAAGAAACCACCCTAGTATTAACCTGAACGACAGAGAGAGGGAAACCACGGAAAACCCCTATCAGGATGGTCGACCATGGCGGGAATCGAACCCCGGTCTCCTGAATGCCGGTTCAGTGTATTGATCAGTCGACCACAAGTACGTATCAGTGTTCGCTACTGTTGAACCATGGCACTTCCGTCACTGTTATTCGTGGCACTAGTCTTGGTAGATACAATACACTACATTGACACAAAGGAATGGAATGGCTCTCACATGATACTAATTTTCCTGCAATCATTCACAAACAGTCAATTATGTTTCAAATTTCATTCATTTCATCATCTTCGTATAATCATCACTATTTCTTCACTAGAATAACCATTATTATCCATAACTAGTATTATCACTTTATTACTACTCTAATATCATTATTATGATCTTCACAATTTATTTATATTTATATTGAGTTTAATGATATGCTGATATGATAAGTAAGATATATTTGCATTGGATAAAAGATAATAGGAGACGATGGGGTGACCAGATGAATGTTTCTTAGGTCATAGGAAAAAGAGTGGGAAGGAAGCGCTCGTCGCCTATATTGTAGAAACCATCTGGGCTACAGAGAGAATCCATGAGAAGCTCTGTAGAGATGGAGGTTGGCGGAGATAGAACTCAAGTCCGATTTTTCCTCCCTTCTAGATAACATTGAGCAAGCGCTTTGCCACTGAGCTACCTGTGTCGGTGATCTATGCTATATAATGCCATTTTTTTGACATTGACTGGGTTTATAGACAATAGATGTACTGCGACTACAGCTCACTCTCATGAGAGAACAAAACTAATGTCGCCCTGCACAACTCCATTCCCCTCGCCAATGTGTGCAATTGGTACCTATTTCAACACTCCCTATGTGAAGGCCGATAACCGATCAGAATCAACAATATAGCAATTATGTCCACGATTTTAGGATTCAGTGGAGAGAAATATATTGATTTTGTAAATCAAAAGATACTGTGTCCAGACCAAAATCTTGGAGCCTTGTGCGTACTGCGATACATTTTTGACCATTTTATTCTTCTTTAGCCCACATGAGAGCATATTCAGCGCAGATTATAGTGTATAGAAGACATTTCACTTGTATTAAAAAAAACATTCATCATCAATCTCAATTCATAAGATGAAGGATCGTGGGATTCAATCTTGAACTGATTGATATCAATCATTCTATTTAATGAAACCATTGAAGACTAATCGAAGGAAATATGGCTGATGTGTTGACTTTTTTGTATTCATGGTGAAAAAAGTAGATGGAGAATTTAGAGGATGGTGGATGTACAAGCATATTGATAAGCAGGGTATTAGAGGATAGAGGGTATAGAGGGAATTTAGAGGATGGTGGATGTACAAGCATATTGATAAGCAGGGTAATCTTCACTTCGGATCTTACACTACGTAAATAACACACATTTTAAGTTAACGAGTTAGTGGCAGACTGTATAGGTACAATATATACATTTTGAATATATGAAGGTATTGATGATAGATAATTGTAAGGAATTGTAGCTGAGAATAAAGTATTAAGATTCTTTGAGCTTGCAATATCATAGAATGCTATCTGATCTGTATTCATATGAGATAATCGCTAATTTGAATAGGAATCGAGGAAGTCTATGGACAGTATGATGGCTGTTCGTGAAAATCATGGAAAACCTACTCGTTTGAAAATAAATTAACAATTGGATATTTTATTTGAAACAGGAGTACATTTTTTTATATTTTTATTATTGCGTTCTAAATCTATTCTAGTTTTACGAAGTGCTGACTAAACTACGAAATTTTGAGAAGATCATACTGGTTGCATATTTCGTGACGTATCTGACAGGATTTCCTTGGCACACTAAGTTGCTTATTTAGCAACGCACTTCAGTGGCAGCTTCATCTTGATGGTTTTGGAAACACCCTTCTTGAGGAAGTCAGGATTGGCGCCTTTGTTGATCTGATCGACCCAGTGTTTGGTAGTACTGCTGGTGGCAACACAGTGGAACTCCACGTTCTTTTCAACTTCGGATTGCGACTTATAGTTCGGTTGGCAAGCAGGCAAAGGACGAATAGAGAAGCATGTCTGAGTTTTCTCTTGGACCACACGTGTACGGTGTCGGGTGGAGCCTCCAGTTTGCATGCTGCCTTTCTTCGGACTCTTAGGATGTCTAGGGTTCGAGCTAGAGCTGCTGGAACTGGAACTGCCGCTGGAGCTAGAGCTGGAAGTGCTGTTACTGGATTCGCTTGAACTGGAGGAGCTAGAAGAGTCAGAGCTGGAACTGCTGCTTGAGCTGCTGCTGCTGCTGTCAGAACTGCTGGAACTGCTGCTGCCAGAGCTGCTTGAACTGCTTGAACTGCTGCTGTTATTACCATGTCTGTTGTAGCTTCTGCGACCAGCCTCGCGATCATTGATCACATCACTGAGCATGATGCGCTCTTCAAGACAGAGTGCTTGAGAAGCACGGTGATGAAGTTCCTTGGCAGGTCCCTGGCAAGATTGTTCGGCGGCCAGAGCGTAGCTAGCAGCAAAGTATTGAGGTTCCCTGAGCACGCAGTTCTTGGGTGATGTGAAATCTGAGCTGGGTTCACCGTTGAAGGTTCCGCACAGACCACGCACTTCATTGCGGTACCTGTTGTTCAACGATAGCTTAATACGGGTGCCATCGAAGATCAGATACAGACCCTGTTGGGGAGCAATGAGCTTCAGCGCACCAGTTGGTAGAACAAAGATTTGTACTTGGTTGCCATAGTTGTCCTCGAAGTCACTGACTTCTTTATTAGAAACATGGACGGCACGTTCGTTAACTTGAACAGAGACAGCAGGGCTGCTGGTTTCCTCTGAAGACTTCTTATTGGAGGAAGAGCTAGTTGGGTGGAGATCGATCACGGTTTCGCCAAGGATGAGTTTCACTTCCTGTAAAAAATGTATAGTATTTTATATATTCATCTATTACACGGGGTCAACCTATCGATGAAGACACAAATGATTTGAGGCAAATATTTACCTTCTGCTTGCTTCCAGAATCACGGACAAGAACGGTGACATCGTTGTTATAGTTTTCACCACTGGTGCTAGAAGAGCTTGAATCAGCGTCTTCTTGAGGTGTGCTCTTAGTAACCACATGCCAGCATTTTCCAAGGGTCAAAGGATAGGTACGGTTATCGAAAGTATTTGCACTGTTTTCGTCGATGGCGCAGGTTGCTGTGACATAAGGAACATTATTGTTGATCATTTCATTGATTATAATTCATAAAGAATAACTACATTATTTGATTTCAGTTAATTTCGAACTTACGAGTATACTGGGTATTCAAGGCTTCGTTGGCAAGGCGTTGAAGCGGAGACTGAGCAGGAGTGATTACAATGACAGGTTTCAACCATCGACAAGGATTCAACCTTGCATTAACCATTTGTGCATCCATTGTTGGTGCATTCATGGAAATGTTAGCAGACATCAGATCGGGAGAGAAGCGAGCTTCAAAATCGATCTTTCCTTGTTGCTGAGAACTTGAGCTCACTACATTCTCGTAGAGGTAAGGGAATGCCATTTGACGGACCGCTGCGTACGCGTGGTATGTCATATTCTTGACCTGGTTAGAGATCTTTTCAAACCGAACATTCATTTGATATTTATCAAGATAGTTGGCTCTGATAGTGACGTTTTGGCAAGCTGGAAGAATGTAATTGCCCTTCTCCATTTGTTGTTCGCACAACTGAGCCATGGGTTGACGGCGCAGCCATTCGCGGCGTTCAGAGCTCTGGCCCATGATGACTTTAGCGTTGACTTGAGATCCTGAGTTGCACTTTTCGCCGTAGCTGAGTTGAGCATTGTATTGAGGTTGAGGGTTGTTCTTGAGTGCTTTCTTGAAGTTCACGAGCGGAACTTGAGGAATCTTGCTGGCTGCTGCCAAGCAAATCTGTGAACAATTTAATTGAATGTTGGTGGAGAGTGTCTAAGTCCAAGGAGTAGCCTACTCTTGTTGTACTACCGTGTGTATCGTACCTGGAATTGCTTATTGTCAGATGATGAATGAGCAGGGGTCTTATGGAAGAAGAACAGAACTTGAGATTTCTCATCAACACGGCTAGATCCCATGGCGACTGTTGCAACGAACAAAGCTTTGCTCTGTCCTTGGAATTCCACAGAAGCGTCAACGACATACGATTGGCTACCTGCAAACAATACCGATCAGAATCAATAATCGAGGACGTATCATATGAACATACGCACACTGAAGTCAACTTTGGGATTTCAATGTAAACCTACTTTTGATACCAGCAGATGCCTTCTGAAGGAATTCCTCCTGGCGTTTCTGACTGTCTGGCGTTTGGTAGGATGTTTCTGCGGGGTTGCTTCCACTGCCCAATTTGAATTCACCACTTTGGTTATTCTTGCTAGTTTTTCTGGATTGCGACTTCTTGTGAGAGGAATTCTCATCGGATTTGTTGTCGTTGCTGGATGACGATGAGTCTTGTTCTGTGGGATAATGAGAAATGAATGTCAAAGTAAACATTTTTTTGACCGATGTTCACCTCTTGAGTACCAGTCACAAACGAATACTTACGGAAAGCAGCCCGAATGGTCATGGATGTTGCAGACGAACGGTGAGGGTCGTAGCTCAAGGTAACGTTGGTTGCCTGAATGGTTTGCTTCGCCCATGGGAAGTATAAGACAGAAAGCATACTACCATGTGCTCTATACTGGTTCCAGATAGAGGCGTAGTCAGTAAATTGAACTTCGGTCTTAGCTCTCAATCGGAAAGCCATTCCAGTTAAGTCTTGACCAACGGTGGTTTCCCACTATGAAAAGTAACAATATTGTGTTCAGAATGCTGCATATCATATACATAAAATTGAATCATGATTAAATTTCAAAACCGTTAGATGCGTGCTTACCTCTTGTGGTTTGCGTACGTGAATGTACCGAACCTTGTTGTCTTCAAACATTGGCTTCAAGCTTTGAATGTCGTGTTGTGTGGTGTAAGGCAATGCGCTGTAGTGGGCAACATTGTATTCCTTGTTGCGGTTGATTGGGCTGAGGGTGGCACGAATCTTGTTGTTCTGGAGGTCGACATCAATGTTGGCACGGATTGGAAGATTCACTTGATAATTGGTATCCATTCCGGCGATGTAACGCTGATGATCGAAAGGTGTGACGAATCCAATCTTGCTTTCGGTCTTGGTAGAGTAGACAATGTGCACATCGACTGAGGCATTGACAGAGTTGGGTGTCTTGATCTCTTGGTTGTTGCCATTGGCAAGATCTGGGTTATTGGTCCGGGCACGAGCCTCACCACCGATGGAGAGAAGCGTAGGAGTCTTGAGAGTGTAGACGAAAGGAAGACCCATTTCAGTAGGGAAGCTGATGGTAACGGCATATTGATTGTAGAGTTTGGTGTAGTTGAAGCTACGGCCGGAACGCAGAGAAGAGAAGGCTTCCTTAACAGCTACACCAAAAAAATGTGTTAATAAGTATCAAGCGTACCATTTCTACACATTCTTTAACTTTATATAAGATCCATATAGATAAATCTAATACACAATTGTGAACTTTTGGATATTCGAAATGATTATCTCTAAGTTATCATAGTTGAGATTCAGATTGACTGCTAGCTATTACCTCGGGGAAGTTGTTCAATTGTTTGATTATCAATGGCGAAGAACCTCCTGGAACCCATGAAGTTGACGAGGAAATTAGCCTCTAGTTGTTCAGACTGATCGCCCTTGATGTTCAAAATGTTGTCAATCTTATCGGCCGACCAACTGCTGCTCGAATGAGACTGAGAGGCGCGGTTCTTGGTTGATTTGGCCTTGTTAGACTTGCCGGAGTGTTCAGAGCTGCTGTCGTTCTCAAATTGATCACCAAATACATCCATGAGATTGTCAACGCTGGATGCCATGGCGTACATCTGAAATGTTAAGAAAATGAGAAAAATGCCTCATTATGTTTCACACACTTGGGTGAGTGTATTTAAGACTAAGAGAGAGCGGTTATATTGAATCAAGTCATGTTCATGGTTTTCAAGAAGAATACTATATGAGATAACTTGCTTCGCATGTCAATTCCTGTTGAAAAATATTGGATTCAAAAGGTACCATAACAAAATAACGTCGGGGTATCATTATGATCATAGTTCCAGATAGCGCTCCTGATGAATCATTCATTATATTCTTACAGTCATGGAGTTCTTATTGTATCCTCCGAGGTTTCGTCGAAGTTGGTAGAATACTGAACTTGGGAGAATGCCATCCTGGCTTCCAATATAGCTGATCGATTGGTTGAATGCAATATTCATTTCTTGTGCGATGTAATTCCTGAGAGTTGATCGAGAGTATTGGAATCCATAGGTCCTGGGGTTCAACATGTTAGCAGCAGCGCGTGCATTCATAGACCTAAATGTGAGTAAAACAATGAGTCAGACATTTGTATACAAACAAGATTCAAAAGATTGAAAACATGTATTTTCACCATCCATTTTTAAATAGTTGAATGAAGTGTTCATTAAATTATATCACTTGATGAACTCTGGCTGATGTTGAAATGTAACGTTACATCTACTCACAGCTGGTTGTAGGCTGGTGTGCCCTTGAGCAACGCAGCACTTTCGATTGCAGATTTGACAGCTGATGACACTTGTTTGCTGTGATCGTTGTAAGTGAATTCAGCCATCCTCTGGAGCATGTTGGCGGGAGGGTTGGTTTTCATCAATTGGAACACAGCGGCACAGCGGACTTCATGTGCCTCTCCAGAATTTTGGTAAATTCTATACAGCACCTGCCTGGCAACTTGGGGATATACCCAAGTCATCTTGTCCATAGAAGCTACGATCAATAGACGCTGGAAGGTCGACATCGGTTCCTTTCCTTCCAAATAAGGTTCGTAAACACTGAGGATTTTGGGGTGAGCAATGTTTCCGAGGGCACGGATGTAAACCTGAATTTGGTGGCTATCAGCTTGAGCGACGGCATGCTTGAGGGCACGGGCCAAGTATGGGATATATTCACGTTGGACGGCAAATGTGTTTTTGGTGGGTGATAGGCGGCCAAAACTGTGGACGGGATAGTAGTTGTGAGCTGTAGCATTGTTGACCTGTGCCTTTCGGACAAGGTCGGTGAATGCAAGAATGGCAGTAGTGTTGAGGTATTGCTGCTTGGTAACTTCGGTTTTGGTGACCAGAGACTGAAAGCACAGAAGAAGAGTCTTAGAAATACCAATATTCAATGGCGCAGTAACAGCAGAAATCATCTGCGCCCAAACACACAATCCAGTCACCAGTTTAATGGAATAATACGATATGTTTCAGACGGTTGAAGTACGTTTACTTACGAATAGCGCATCCATATACTCGGGTGTTGGAGTACGAACTGAATTGGGGAGAGAAGCGAGAAGTTCAGCAGCTTCCTCTCCTTGAACCTTCTTGTTCATAATCCAGTCTTTGAGGGTAATCAAAGCAGGGCCAGTTCCGGCTTGAGCAACGGCATCACGGTAAGCTTTCCTGCGTACAAACAAAACTATTCAGCTCTTTTGAATTTGTACTCGTTATGCATTTGCTTGTCAGCTAAGAAGTTAGCCATGACATGTTATCTGTTATTTGTATCATTCTTACCATGCGGCGTTTTGGGCACTTGAACTGGAGCTTGACTTGGAGATTTTTGACTCGGGGTAGTACAACTTCTGGGCAGCCTCCTGCAACTGCTTTGAGCTCATGGTACGAGCAAGGCGAGACAAGATGGTGAACTTGGATAAAGTGTGCTCACTAGGAATAATACTGGGATTCTGGAGGTCATAACCAATCTGAGAGGCAATCTTTTCGACAGAAGCAACTACGTTGACTTGTTTGGATTTCTGGATGGATTCACCCTGAATACCAACAAAGTAAGGGAGAAGGGGGTTGCTTGGGGCATGATCAAGGGTAGGGCGGGGCTGGAAGAACTCTTGGCTACTGGTACTGCTGCTCGATGAGCTGCTTGAGCTTGAAGAGCTGCTGCTCGAACTGGACGAAGATGAAGATGAGGAGGAGGAGGAGGAGGAAGAGTTGCTATTACTGCTGTTGCTATCCTCGCTGCTGCTGCTCGACGAAGATGACGAACTGTTCTTGGGATTTTTCGAATGCTTTTGATTCTTGCCTTGGTTCTTTTGGTTTTGGTGTTGGTTACGGTTCAAGTGCTCTTGACTTACATGAGCATTACGGCGTGGCCTCCTTTTTGCCGAACTGCTGTTCTTGCCATGTTTATTCTGTTGGCTCTCACTCGAGTTACTCTGGTTTTTGTTCTTCTTTTGATAACGAGAAGAGCGATTGTCGTTTGATTTCTTGTTTTTCTTCTTGTTCTCACCGCTGCTGGAGCTGCTTGAACTGTTTTGGTTGGCGGTCTTCGAACCTTTTTTTTTCTGCCTCTCAGCAGAGGTCATTTGGCCACTTTCGCTACTGCTTGAGCTGCTGCTGCTGCTTGATGAGCTGTCACTTGAGCTGCTGCTTGAACTGCTGCTGCTGCTGCTGCTGCTTGAACTCTTACCACCATGCTTCCTGGCAGTGTTAGCCTCCCCAAAGGGGCTATTGTAATCGTAAACAAGGTCTCCAGTTGATCGGGGGCTGGATGGGGCCTGAGGGTGACCAGATGAAGAGTGCACAGATGACAGAGTCAGGTTTAGACTGCTCACAACCATACCCTTCTGATTGCTGTACATGGCGGGACTGAGAATAATCTTGTTGGTTGTCACAGCAGACTGGATGGTGTAGTTACGGAGGTTTCCAGAGACAACAATACGACTCACCGAAGAACGCTGCAAAAAAGAAAAGAATGTGTAGGTGTTTGTATCAATGCCGCAATATTACTGATGACACAAATTCGTTGGGAATAGTTTTTTACCGCCAGGAAGTTGCCCATCTGATTGGAGGTAGGTTCTTCGTTGTTGATTCCAGTGAGGCCAAAGTGGTAGCCAAGACGTTGGTCACAGTTGGTGTAGTTCTTGGTCTTGACGATGTCATAGATCTGACCTTCTCCACGTTGATTGGCTAATGGAGCCAAATAGGGTTGCATCTGGAGAACGTAGTTGGGAAGGGGTGAGATGTCGTAGAGCACCTCACATTCACCAGTTACAGAGTCTTCCATGGTCCTGTAGACAGCATTGGCACTGTCCTTCTTGGGTGTTTGGTTGGAGCGTGACTTGATAAGGTTCTGTCCTTGGGTATCAACCTGGAATTGACTGACAATACCCTTCAGGATGTTCACCTCCCAAGTTGGCACTTCTTTGCTGACGATCAGATCAGCAATAACGCCATTCTTGAGTTTGATCTCGAATGGTTTGTTGCTGAGAGGGAGTTGATGATAACTCAAATCCTTCTCGTTGATCTGGGCTTGCCAACCTTCAGGCAAAGCCTGGTTGACTTGCGCGTACTGGGCCTGTGAGATCTGAAACAAAGCAACGAAATTATTTGTTTCGTTAGTATTGAGTTGTTCAAGTTTTACACGTGCATACTCATTTATTTGATCCCAATTCATCCAGTTTCCTATATCAGATGTGTACCTTGGCACTGAGAATGTTGTCTGATTTGGGCTGAACAGTTAGTTCGGCCTTCATGAGGACTCCAGCGTATTGGTTGTCCACCTGGTGGAGGGCGGCCAATGTACGTCCCCGGACTTGGTATTTGTATTCGCTACCGCTATTCCATCCTTAAAAAGAGATTGAGTGGTAAGTATCAAATTTGATTGTATGTAAGTATTCATTCAACATATTAATCAGTGTGAATGTATCCAAATTTTCAGCTCAAAATCAGACACCATGAATAATTAGAAAATACATGTCGTATTCTGCATATTCCACCATTCTACTTATCATTCGTTTATTATTCATCAATATTCTCATTATTCTTCCATGATTTATCAATCATCATTCCTACATGCTTTCAAAATACGTTGTTAAACAGGCATTCACTTACCATATTCGGAGGCTGTGGCGCCCGCTGTAACAAACATATAAGATCTTCGTTAGAGTTTCAATTTACTTGATTTTTACTCCGAATTTATCTTGAATCGAATCCCTTATGGCCTTACATGATCCATTCGCTTTGAATAGGAATTAATCCATCGCTTCAAATAACATTTCGCCAATTCATAATATATATATATATATATATATATATATATATATATATATATATATATATATATATATATATATATATATATATATATATATATATATAAGTGCTCTATTTTCCATTTTTTTTCATAACACAACACAAACAAACAAGAAGTTCATGTACAGCGTTGAAAATAATACCTATAGAGATAAAACCCTTTTTTAAGGTTTGGGGAGAAAGTTGTACATTTTATGCTAAACGTCAACAAAATTGTCAATTAAAACAATAATTTAAATATTCGATATATTATGAAAAAAAATGTCATGACCAAAACCCATTTCATCTACTTATAACCATTCTATATCAGAAATAAGTGTGACAAGTTGTGACGGTTTGTTAACTCTAGCTTATAGTGAGAAGAAATAACTGATAATTAAGAGAGCCCTTATCGCCATTCATTTGATATTTCGTAATTTTTTCACAAGCTTTCAGTTTTAGATCTTATAATATTTAAACCTCTTATTTTTGTAAGTCTGAACTCATTTCTCAGTAAAATGCAGTTGTTTATTTTATATTTGTGATGATATGTATTTTAAAATTCAACTCTCGAAGTATGACTTACCTACGAGGCAGCACAGTAAAGCAGTCCACATCATGTTGATGCGGTGTTGTGAGACTGAATGTGACTTCTGCTCAGATTTGTCTAGCTTTTATACTCTTTAGGGGTTGCCTGGAAAACATTTTTAGTCGATCGCAAATTACTCGATCAGCACAGTTTAATTACATAGTCATCTTTAGGATGGGTTATAGTTCACCGCTGATAAGTGTGTTGCTTGAATAGTTTATCATTCAAATCTATACAGACTCTCTGCACGCGCCATTCTGGGTTGAATCACGTAAAAATTAATTGGAAAATCAATAATTTCGATTATCTTACTCAATTCAGATGTTTCATTAGCATTCTGTCATTTGATGACCTGCTGAAGTAATTCCATATTCTCTAGAAATGCATTCAACATGTAATCTGCATTTGCCTCCACGCTCCAATATGATATGAGATTAAAGAAATGCAAGCAAAGTTTTGTTTTATATTCATGAATTCATGTATTCTCAAATACAATACAATTGAACCACAATTCAAGTCTCCCGTAATTTCATTTTCATCTCTCACTTCCGAGTACGTTCTTTTTAAATATGATCCACGAATAATCGATTTTTCACAAACTAGTTCGATGTGACAATTTGTCATCTCTTGGAAAGGGTGCACAAGTTCGGTTCTGTTCCGACCAAGGCTTGATGGTGGGCGTGTCACCTGCACCGACTATGAAAAAACAGAAAACAGAAAACATGATCATGAAATAGAAAAATCTCAGTAGACCAAAGGTATAGTTCAACGAAATTATTTCTCGCAATATTTAAGATACTTCAATCTTAAATTGCATTGGGCCAATACTTTCGATTTTTGAATGCCTTAGATGAGCGATGTAGCGAAGATCTCCTTCCCGCTCTTACGAAGATTTGTCGAGTATTTTTTATCTCCAATGAATTATTGCCATTATGAATTATAATTATGCATTATCATTTGTCTAACGACCCCACCTATAGCTAGATTATACGGGCTTACGAATGAGTGGGTGATTATGAATCCATGAAGTGATGACAAGTGAAAGTACGTTCACAAAATCCCATGCCTTAAGTGGGAATCGAACCCACTCCCAACGGTGACTTCACAGTTTCTGAAGCGGTGCCTCAGCTGACTGAGCTACAGAGGGCGTCTTCATTTCCGTTTGCCTGTTTGCTTGTTTGTTTGTAAGCATTGCATGGTTTGACTGATCAACATGAAACTTTTTCTGGACCGGCGGACTTACTCAGCTTGGAACTGTCAAGTTTTTCCTTCGAGCCAAATCAGTTGGAACATTTTGAGAAACACCATCACAAAGTTATTCTAAATAACCCATAAGATTAGGCCAGGCGGGAAATTTTCAAAAATAAATCTCCCCAAAAACATTCAAATTGACACTGAATGTAAACATATTAAAGATTCACATTTAAACAAATTTGGACCAGAAAACGACTCATGATGAATGTTTTTTATATTCATCTAATAGATAGAAATAATGGCAGAACCATGTGATCAAGATTCACGGCTTTCTAGGCTCGATAGTTGACCAAGCAAGTTAATTCAAACGAGTCAAGTCAAGTTCAAGAGAGTCAACCTTCTATAAATATCTCGCTCATCTTATGCATAAGGCCTATATGCTGCCTTTGCAAATATTGATACAATTGCTCACGAATTGATACAAAAACTATACTTCAAATATCAGCTGAATTGGTTGACTCATCGAAAAAATCATTCAGTGAAAAAATAATGGCAAGTAGAAGAAATGCGGTTTTTCAAAGAAACTTCTGTTGAAGTGCATTTCAAGCTAACTCCCCATCCCATCCCATGTATAAGCTCTTATTTTCACATGTGCAATTTCAGTTGAATCGGTTGGGTTGCTCCGACTGTGTGATCTTGTTCGTATGCTTTCACAAAAAAACTACAAAGTAACATGAAGGTACACTTGCGGTCACATAAAATAGTGTTTTCCGATAATAATTTCTGAATTTAAAGGAAATTCTACTTATGTTCTATCAGTATTTTCGCATAGAGGCCTACCGTCCACGTATAGTATGTATTTTACACTGTCTGCTAGTTTTAGTGCGTATAATGAGACTAAAGATTCTTAGGACACATTTTAATACGAGTTGATAGACCACTCTATGTGACTGCAAGTGTTCACTTTTAACAACTTCATTCTTTACTCACAAATATATGTATCATTTTATTTTGGTTTATAGAACAGTGTATAGATCACCTCTTTGATTAATGCCCTTGTAAAGCAGGGTGTCTAGTTACGATATTTTTTCTTGTCATTCGACGTGATATCGGTACGATTTTTGTCAGGCCTGTTTCCACTATGCTGTATCGTAATGTTTACGTGACGTTATGGCCGTAGCCTTCATTACCATCAAACTCACAGGCTTCTTTCAATGTGAGATATTGATCTGTCAGATTACAATTTGGCACACTTTTCTGACAAGTCGTGCAATTGTGTGACGCATGAAGAGATTGCTGTGTTCATTATAATATTGAGAAGAAGGAGAACAAGAGAGTAAGGCAGTCCTTCCATGAACGCGATTTGCGTTTCGCTTTCGCAAGGCGGTGGAATTGAGGCGAGCTCAACAATCAGATATCGCGTAACTCTCGTCACTGATTGGTCCGTTTTATCATCATGACGGATTAAAAAACCGCTTAGCGAATTCGCTGAGCGAATACCCCGTTCATAGAAGGTACGAAGACATTCTTCGCGATGGTGGGTGAGACCAATCTTCCAATCTAGAGAGGATTTTGGCCAGAAATCCAGAAACGTGTGGTGGTGTTTGAACGTTTGGGATTGAATCGATATGGTCGAGAGTCGATTCTTTTCCACTGTCGTCCGATAGGAATTCCAACAAACGGAAACCGTCGAAGTACAATCATAGAATAACCTCCGGTACAGGGGCGGATACAGGAGGGAGAGGGGGAAGCGACTAAAAATCGGAACATGAATCGGAAGCGACTAAAAAAAAAGAAAAAAAGAAAAAAAGAAAAAAAGAAAAAAAGAAAAAATACGTAGAGAGAAGGAAATAAAGAAAGAAAGAAAGAAAAAAAATAGGTAGAGAGAAGAAATAAATATCTATAAAGCTATGTATGCCATGATTTCATATTTTACATAATTGCATTGAGAATGAATCGGGAGTAGGCCTACTGTTTCAGAATGTCAGATCTAGTAGGCCTATGTAGTTTAGTCAGCAAGAATCAATTCAAACAACACTCCCGCGCTTCTTTCAGGTTGTGAATATATATTAAGATGTTTGTGAATAATGATGATAAAAACGACGAGGGTCGTTTCTAGGGGTGGGCAAAGAGGGCGGTTGCCCGGTGGCCAAATTTAGGGGCTCTTTCGGCGCCCATTTGTGACTTTCTATCTCTATCGTAATCTATAAATCAAATTATTGGCATTTTATTCACCTAACTGGATAGAGTGAATGTTTTTATATACAAATATCACTGTTATTGAATGATTGATTGATTCAGCGTTTTATTTGCTATGAACAGCCATTTAGCACAATTAGTCTTGTTGAAATCCTTGTATTTCACAAATCTCATGTAGTTCCTGAAACCCGTGGAATCGTATTAAAAAAATATATCTTCCAAAATTTCCCTGCGGGGCATGTTTCCCTTCTTACATTCACCATCGATATGCACACTCAGTTCGGGGGCGCACAATTGACTGCCCAATTGCGTGCTGTGTTAAAATGACACTGAACGACCCTGCAGCTACAAATATTGTTTTTTAGAGCCATTTTCAATTCCATAAGTAGAATGATTTCGGCATTTGAACCTCATCTGAAACACGTTGAACCGTATTAAAAATGGGTGTAATTTAAAAAAAAAGCCCTGCGGGGCAAGAAGGAGACCTTCACCCTTGCCCCCCGCGGGTCGCCGGCTTCGCGAAAACGAGGCGTTGCATAACTGTTCTCTTGTGGCATTTTTTCAAACTGAAATCGCTCCCCCCCCCATGAATATGACCTGGATCCGCCCCTGCTCCGGTATGATCATAATTTCGTTCGACAAAAGTTGAAGTTGAGTCAATTATCACGACACCGAATCGGTACCGAAACGGTGTCGTGACGAACTGCCGTTGTTTAGGTGACTATACTGCATGGCGTGTGATTGGCCACTAGAAAAAATCGTGTCGGACGACAAGAAAAAATTGGAACTGAACTGCTTTAGGCTTTATGGTCGTGTCCTCGCAATATAGAGCCATCCAGTGGTCATTTTCAACGACCACCGAAAACTAGTGAAATCTCAGCTACGGTCATTTGTCCGGCAATCGGAAAAGTCTGGGCCCAGATTCACATAAAATTTTATCTTGAAACATTTTACGCTTAACCAGTTTCAAGTTAAAACAGAGATAACACGTTCTTACTTTATCACGGTTGTATCCTTATTCCATATTCACAAAGAATTTTAACAGAATTTTACCGTGGTGTTAACTTTTGCCCCAACTGTCCGTGGCCGTTGCCGTGTGACGTCAATATTTTCGACTGTCAACCAATGTGAGCAACGAGCGGGATGCCAATTAGTTTGTAATAACGCGATATAAACATCAATTACTTGTTTCCTACGGCTAGATAATATTTAAAACCAAAATGAATGAATGAAATATTGTATATTCGGTACTTTTACGTTTGTTTTGTTCTAATTGTCGTGATTTTTTGTTGTTGTTAATCATCAAGAAGACTCTGCATTTTGTTTACCGCCAATTCTGTCAGCTGTCTGTCGAAATTTTCACGTGTGAGGTTAATATTGAATATTAAATAAGATGATCGTAATTCGGATCGCTTCTTCACTTCCAACATCTCTAGTTTTATTTTCAACTTCTAAATATGTACTAATTGCATTTGAGTGATCAAAATCTCCAAAATCATCGAAATCAATTGCGAGGTGAGTGTTGTATGATTGTATCTCCACTAAAGCCAGTCGGGACCGGTTATAACTTTATCACCAACTATACTTAAAACTTTTGCTTAAACTTTTTCGTGAATACGAGTTCTGGCTGGTCTCCTGAATGACGGCTCAGCGCACTATAGGAACTCATTTACTCGTCTGTGCCTCCACAATCCCGTATGGGCCCCAACGCAATAGCTAAACTCTTTCAATTATTGCAGAATAGAAAATAGAATATAAATTTTTCTGTGAGGAAAATACAGTATGGATCTATTTCAACTAAACCTAATCATAATATGGCCTACAGGAAAGAAATATTCAAGAAGACTGAAACCCAACTCATCTAACCCTATAAGCTTCTCTGTGCCCCAACCTGCAGTTACCCGAAATAGTAACTCTTACGGCAGAATAACTTGATATTTTAATTCAGTGCTCTCATTCTTTGCCTCTATACGGAAAGAATGGCTTCGTGTCAAATTTCTGATGTTGGTGAGAATAAAATGTATTTCAGAAAACAAAGCAAGATATTAGAACATTATCAGAAATATTTGTTTCGCTAAAACAAGAAGATCTGCTTCCACGAAATTCGAAGTGGCAACCTCCGGCCTCCGGGTTCAAAATAGCGCCACCTCGAGATTAGGATTCACTGAATCTAGCAGACAATACAAGCGAGAAATGCGAAAAAAGTGAACTGGGAGCTAGTGGGCATCTACGGGTTGAGATGTTACACGTCTCAGTACCTCAATTACTTTCGAGAGCTCCAAATGTTATATATCAGGTTGCGTTAGGCTGAGAATATAATTGAAAAGTAGATGAAAATATCACGTGTTCAATAAGGACGATGCGTTGAGCTTGAGCTCAAGATGCCGCAGGCATTTGCTGTACCTGCCTGCATTCACGTTGTGAACTTCCACGGCCGTACTTTTGAAAATAAAAATTCTCCATCATATCATTTTGTTACTGGGAAAAATCGTTGATTTCACATCAATATAGGATTCTTATCAAATATATCCGCATAATTGGCGCTCGATTAACTACGTGGACGATCGAGTTTGTTCTACTGGCCTGTGAATGCTAATCAGCTTTATAAAAGTCTAGGAATTCACGTTTTCACGCCGTGAACTCTCACAAACGTGATTTTTTTAAAAAGAATCTTATTTCATTTTGTCATACAGAAATAAATTTTATTCATGACAATGATCAATTTTTAGACGAGCTTTAGCGAGGATTCAATTTGACATACTGAAAAAAATTGGTGTTCGTTTTTATGTTGTTTTTTTTAAATGTTTTTTTGTCGGTTCTCCACAGGTCAAACGACTACAGCTATCAACTTCAAACTTTTTCTCATCATGGTTCCTCATCTAGCTTAGATCTGTATAGTTTTGTGGCATTATCAGGTGGTAACTTTTATTTTTATGAATTTTAGAAATTTCAAAAATACTCATTAGAATAACACGGCGGAAAAAAAATTAAAAACAAATTATTTTAAAAAAAATTGAAATTTTGTGTGAAGTTGAATAACATTTTGATACACATTTCTGGAAATTCTCAGCTTGATCGGGTCAGTCATTTTAAAGAAAAAACATGAAATGTGCTAAATTGGTACAACTCGAAGCAGTTTTTGCCCATTTATAACTGAAATGTTACCCAATTGGCGAATTTAGGCAAAAGTTTGGCAAAGAAGTCGACATACTATTACTTCACGCTCGTCTAACAACGCGTATATAGCGTTTTCCTAGTGATATATAATACATCTATTGAACTCGGCGAGTGCTTGACTTGTGTGCGAACGATTGAGTTCGTCTCACAAACGCGTGCCCGCTCCGCTGTATTTAGTTATACAGTCAATCGTCCGAGCAGCACAAATCACAATCGTTAGCTGCGCGCGAGACTTGTCTTCTGTCGAGCTACCACTCAATTAGTTTTCATTTTTCAAGAGAGATATGTTACAAAGTGTATGTACTTAGTACTCATATTATGTATCTATATGAATGTTAATCTTCTAGTTTTTAGCAGTAATAGCCACATGTGTGACAGTCGGGTCGGGGCCAACTTGTCAACCCGTCAGCTTTTATTCAAGATTAAAAAAAAAAATTATATAATCGGTAAAAATTGTGCTTAAGTGAGTCTAATCATGCGTGAAATCAACGACTGACATGAAATACCAGCCCTCACCTCTCCCAATGCCCCTTGAAGAAGATTTCATAAATTGGTCACAACTCTCAACTCTGAAGGCCGTAGATATATGTATTTTTTCAAATCCTACACATACATTGATAATATCACTGCTTTCTGATTTTTCGGAGAAACATAAAGAAGGTGCGAAAACCAAGAGAATAATTCAAGTCATAAAAAGTATGATATTTCCTAACAATAAGAAATCTATAAAACGAACTTTATCTAGAAAAATCGCCAACGCATTGTTTTGTTGCCAATGGCATATATAGAGGGGGAACTCTATAACATCTGAAACATTTCGGCATCTGAACCACACCTGAAACACGCTAAACTGTATGGAAAATGGGAGTCATTTCAGAAAAATCCTTGCGGGGCCAAAAAGGGGCCTTCCCCCTTGCCCCCCGCGGGTTGCCGGCTTCGCGATAAGGAGCCGTTACACAACTCTATACTCATGTAGCATTTTTTTTCCAAACTGAAATCGCCCTCCCCCCTCATGTACATGACCTGGATCCGCCCCTGGCCTGAAGATAGCCAATTTTTCACAAAATTTCTTCCATTTTACACTTGAGTTTCGCCCCCCCCCCCCCTCCCTCCCCCCCCCTTACCCTCCTTAACGAAATAAAATCCTGGCTACAGCACTGTATATATATATATATATATATATATATATATATATATATATATATATATATATATATATATATATATATATATATATATATATATATATATATATATATATATATATATATATATATATATAGCCTATATATATATATATATATATATATATATATATATATATATATATATATATATACATATATGTATGTGAATAATCGAGTAACTATCAGGTAGCCATTATGTTTCAATATTTCATTTCATTACCGTGCGATACTAATTGAATATACAGTGGGCCCATTTTTTCTTCAAAACCCATTTTCATACTCTGATGAAGATGCACAATATGTGAAAGAATAAAAATGAATGTTCAAGATTCAGGAAATGTATATAATTAAGTTCCCTTAGATCACTCATTGGTGCGCATGGATCGATGCACGATTATGGAAGATACAATCACAATGAAATTATTATTTTATTACTGTATGATGTGTAAATCTTAACAAAACTAACACACTACATGAATTGTATCCCTATTCCATTAAAATTGAGTTTCAACAGCATATATCGATATTGCACTAATATATTCACTATGTGTCTGTAACATAAGTATGATTATTGTTTAATTACGTATCTATTTAGAGATAAAAGCTCGCAAGCATTTTCGTGTTATCAGTCGTGTTATATGTTATGTTATTAATGTTGAGTTGTTACATGTTATTTTTATTACTGACGTCATCATACAATCAAATATTCAAAAGTGTGAATAATATTGATGTCAGCAGACGCGTGTAGGGAGATCCGTGTTCTGGCCTGCCAGTGGGTACTGAGTGACGTCATGCGCGAGTCGGACGAGAACGCGTATGCGGGATGGTCAGACCTTGTACTCAAAGAATATATTTAGACTATGAGGTGCGACGACGTTCAGTGGGAGACAACGATTTTCGTAAGTTATACTTCGTATAAAGATGCGCATGTCAATGCTAGGCACTAGTCATGTCTATCAGCGCATTCAAGCGGTGAGGTACGAACTATATATCGATAAAGTAGGTCTCTGTTCTATTACACTTTTATTTCTACTAGGTTTTTTCTATCCAAATTCATTTATTGATTTGAAGCAGATTGCGATTGGTGTTACAAAATGGAACAACATTCAAAATATGCCACGATTTATATAATTAAAAAACTCATTTTTCAGGTTTCAACAAGAAAATTATTAGAAGTCCACAGGGGTCGATTGAGCGTAAAATTAATTATGTTGTGATAACTTTTGAACAGTATGAGATATTCAAATTCTGATGAAAATAAAACAAAGATATTTTCAATACCTTCAAGTTGGTGCACGTAATAACTATCTATCTCATATTATAAAAGTGTACATTTGATTGAATATTGGGATCAATTGGTTTTGCAGAGTGTATGTGCGACAGGTTTCAACACTATAAAATATCAACAAGTTGCAGGTATTCGTGATTGAAAGCTAACTAGGCGGCAGCACTGTCGAAGTGGTCGAATGGCCGTCCGGAGGCAGTTAGGCATAGATGTCATGTTGTTGTATGCTTAAGCAGAGTTTTCAGTTCCGATTTTTTCTTCTCGTCCGATACGATATCGGTACGATTTTTGACAGGCGTGTTTCCACTTCGCTTTCCACACATATTTTTAATTAATATTGTGATTTTAATCATTAATAATTTCAGTAATTTCAATTTTGTATTCAATATTGTAATTACACATTTATTAATTTGTATATAATTTGAAAGTATCTGCCCCCGCCCAGTTCACTGAAACGTCACCAGATGTCAGCCACTTTGCTTTTAATCACGATGTGTCCCGCGTTTTCCTAGTTATATTTTAATGAAGCATCTTTATATCTGAGTCAGTAAAATTGGAAGCCTCTATAGATACTAGGTATATTACTAGGAAAACGCGGGATTCGCGTTGTGAGATGAGCTTAGAAGTATAGAAATCTAGAGTGAAAAATAACTTGTCAGCTCAATCTACATCTACATCACACTATCATCCGTAGAAGCTGTTGCTGACTGAACAATTTCATTTCGTCTCAGTACTTGATTGACCATTACATTGTTTCCCAATGCCACTGTTGATGAGTTCAACTTCTCACCCTGTTTATCTACTCTATTGATGATCAACTCTGTATTCAGTGATCCTGATGATGCTCTTTTCTCCTGCTGTCTTCTTTCCAAGCTGCAAATTGTTCCTTTTGTGTATTCTTGTATTGCTCATGTTGATCACTCAGACTGAATTTATTTCTGTCTTTCCTTTCATTTTCACTCTGAGCCATTTTCTCTTCAGCTTCCACCATCCTTATTCCCTCTTCATCTATTTGCAATTTTCTATGATCAACCTCATATTCATACTCGATCTCATCAAATTTCATCGACTGATTGTAACAGTTTTTTTAATTTCTGTTTTTCAATTTTCAACAAGTCTTCTTCCAGATACCTAATATTTTAATAATAAGCAAAACATCGACACAGCAGCATCTAGCAAGTGGTCACAAGAAGGAGATCTATTTGGCGAGACTGAAGGGTTTATAATGGCTATCCAAGACAAGGTAATCATGACGAATAATCACCGAGAACACATATTGAAAGATGGCGCAGTGGATGATAAGTGTCGCAAGTGTCATGCGGGAGGCGAAACTATAGAGCACATAGTATCAGGATGACCGAAATTATGCCAAACAGACTGCCTCCATAGCCACAATCAGGTAGCCAATATCATACACCAAAACATTGCCATGAAGTCTAACCTCATTAAGAAACGCACTGCATACCACAAATACGAGCCCGAGAAAGTGATAGACAGCAAGGACTACAAGCTCTATATACTATGATCGTGCTGTATAATAACCGATAAAACAACACACAGCAGCAGACCCGACATCATACTTGTAGACAAGACAATAATCATAGATGTGGCGGTTCCATTATGCCACAATGGAACGAGAAAATCAACAAATACAAGGAATTAGGAACCGACATTGAACAAATGTGGAAATAATCAATAGTGGTTACATTACCAATGATTGTTTCCACAAATGGTATAATTCCTAAGAAATGACACGAGAGCCTCAATCATATCGGTATTCATCCCTGCACATTCATTGGAATGCAGGAGGCAGTCATCCTGAATACAGGCACAATTGTACGGAAGTTTTTCAGCAGGGATCATTACCCATAGAAAGAAAATGATCGAATTTTATAAATTGATATAATTATACGTAATATATTCTCATTTTTTCATTACTATTAGTGTTTTATGAAGAATGAAGTTTTCAATTATTCAGTTTCGTAATTTTAATTCGTGTACTCTTAGACCTGAGTGATATGCATTGAAGTACTTGATATTATATGTCCCTACGATATGTTAAAACCGATTTTGACCATGATGTATTCAATGAATGGAATAAAATAATGATAATAATGATAATAATATATTTATTTCATTAATTATTATTCATATAATATTATATAATGATACATATATGATGTAATTACACTCAAGTGATAGATCACACAAGTTTTGAAACATGTCAAGACCTGATAACAAAGGTGGAATTATAAATACATTGGTTCTTGAAATAAAGCTCCACATAGCCTAACAAAGAAATTAGGTGACACAGAAGTTGCATGTGCAATTTTTACCATTTTTAAACTACTTCAGACTGTAGAAGCCATGATTAGGAAGATGCTCTTTAACATTACTTTCATGAACGTTTCTATTATTACATTTATTTTTAAGATGTTGGGGCATATTATCATGTATAATTATGCCTGCATTTACTGGATCATGATCTGAAATTATCAATCGTCTTTTAGAATGACAAAGATACGAGCCATATCTGGTATGAAATTGATGGAAGACACTTCTTAAAATAAAGATAAGGATTGCCTTTCACAAACAGAATAATTTCTAAAATGTACATACAAGATAATAGTTGACTGAGTCCCAAGTCACAGGGGCGACCATATATATATATATATATATATATATATATATATATATATATATATATATATATATATATATATATATATATATATATATATATATATGAATATATATATATATATATATATATATATATATATATATATATATATATATATATATATATATATGAATATATATATATATATATATATATATATATATATATATATATATATATATTTATTGATTCATATATATGTATATGTATATATATATATATATATATATATATATATATATATATATATATATATATATATATATATATATATATATATATATATATTCTCTGATTTAAATATATATATATATATATATATATATATATATTTCGGATAAATACAGAAATAAATGATCAATGATTCAGGACTCAATTAATAATAAGTGAGGACACCATCATCTCTCGATTAGAACAATCGGAGCGACTGATATTAATATGAGCACAATTTGTTTTGGGTCATTTATTTTTAATCAAATATACATTTTTTAAATATTTTTTTAATTGCGTTCTATAACTAATCTAGTTTCACATAGTGCTGACTACAACTACAAAATTTTGAGAAAATCATATTGGTTGCGTATTTCGTGACATATCTGGCAAGATTCCGATGGCTCACCAAGTTGCTTATTTAGCAACGCACTTCAGTGGCAGCTTCATCTTGATGGTCTTGGAAACACCCTTCTTGAGGAAGTCAGGATTGGCGCCTTTGTTGATCTGGTCGACCCAGTGTTTGGTAGTACTGCTGGTGGCAACACAGTGGAACTCCACGTTCTTTTCAACTTCGGATTGCGACTTGTAGTTCGGTTGGCAAGCAGGCAAAGGACGAATAGAGAAGCATGTCTGAGTTTTCTCTTGGACAACACGTGTGCGGTGTCGGGTGGAGCCTCCAGTTTGCATGCTGCCTTTCTTCAGATTCTTAGGATGTCTAGAGTTCGAGCTAGAGCTGCTGGAACTGGAACTGCCGCTGGAGCTAGAGCTGGAAGTGCTGTTACTGGATTCGCTTGAACTGGAGGAGCTAGAAGAGTCAGAGCTGGAACTGCTGCTTGAGCTGCTGCTGCTGCTGTCAGAACTGCTGGAACTGCTGCTGCCAGAGCTGCTTGAACTGCTTGAACTGCTGCTGTTATTACCATGTCTGTTGTAGCTTCTGCGACCAGCCTCGCGATCATTGATCACATCACTGAGCATGATGCGCTCTTCAAGACAGAGTGCTTGAGAAGCACGGTGATGAAGTTCCTTGGCAGGTCCCTGGCAAGATTGTTCGGCGGCCAGAGCGTAGCTAGCAGCAAAGTATTGAGGTTCCCTGAGCACGCAGTTCTTGGGTGATGTGAAATCTGAGCTGGGTTCACCGTTGAAGGTTCCGCACAGACCACGCACTTCATTGCGGTACCTGTTGTTCAACGATAGCTTAATACGGGTGCCATCGAAGATCAGATACAGACCCTGTTGGGGAGCAATGAGCTTCAGCGCACCAGTTGGTAGAACAAAGATTTGTACTTGGTTGCCATAGTTGTCCTCGAAGTCACTGACTTCTTTATTAGAAACATGGACGGCACGTTCGTTAACTTGAACAGAGACAGCAGGGCTGCTGGTTTCCTCTGAAGACTTCTTGTTGGAAGAAGAGCTAGTTGGGTGGAGATCGATCACGGTTTCGCCAAGGATGAGTTTCACTTCCTGTAAAAATAAAGAGTTATAGAAAATGTATCAATGACTTGGAGTCTACCAAACTATTGGAGGAATTATCCACGTTTGGCGAATCCATACTTCATGTGAAGGATGCATTCAATTAGTAGGCCTAGATATGAACCAAAAATATGATGTCATTCAGATATACAACTTGACTGTGGTGATTTTTCTGTAGACGCAAGTGGTCTGCATCACGGAATCCTAACAAGCTTGAAACCCTCCGTCAAGGCATTGAGGGTAGACATTTCTAACAATCTATATAACGATAACTGCATGGAGTTACAATCGTGTTGTCTAGTATGAAATAGTTGTATTCATACAAGTACAGGTACAAACATATGAATTCACATCATAATAACAAGTACTTTGAAATACAGTCTGCTTGTTGAGGATGGTACATGGATAATGCATATGATTTTGACAATATTTTTTTACGACATCTCACTGCTCAGGCTCAGGCCGCTTTACGGATCGACTTCTTTCCCTCCTATACCCCCAATACGGCGAAGTCATCACAGGTTTAGACGACAATTGCTGGGATAATCATAAAATAAAATATCCAACACGATCGAAGTAGGAATAGCATGCTAATAATGCGACGGTGATGATGTAAGCATTTCTCTTCACAAAATACAGAATATTTGTTTCAGAGTCGGAGAAGACAAAACATCGTCAAAACACGATTGAATTAAAACAAATAGTTACCTTCTGCTTGCTTCCGGAATCACGGACAAGAACGGTGACATCGTTGTTATAGTTTTCACCACTGGTGCTAGAAGAGCTTGAATCAGCGTCTTCTTGAGGTGTGCTCTTAGCAACGACATGCCAGCATTTACCAAGAGTCAGTGGATAGGTACGGTTATCAAAGGTATTCGCACTGTTTTCGTCAATGGCACAGGTTGCTGAAAAATTCAGAAATATTATTGGAAACTTACCAATCAATGCAAAATAGGTGAATCATTCGATTTCAGATTTCAGACACTTTTCAACTTACGAGTATATTGGGTGTTGAGAA
Source organism: Brachyptera risi (assembly GCA_964007535.1). Lineage (NCBI taxonomy): Eukaryota > Metazoa > Arthropoda > Insecta > Plecoptera > Taeniopterygidae > Brachyptera > Brachyptera risi. The sequence goes on along the minus strand of OZ023327.1, from coordinate 72,287,026 downwards.
CTTTGTTGGCGAGCTGATGGACTGGGGAATGAGCAGGAGAGATGACGATAAGAGGTTTAACCCATCGGTTTACTCGTGCATTCATAATTTGAGCATCCATTGTTGGTGTATTCATGGAAATGTTAGCAGACATCATATCGGGAGAGAAGCGAGCTTCAAAATCAATCTTTCCTTGTTGCTGAGAGCTTGAGCTCACTACATTCTCGTAGAGGTAAGGGAATGCCATTTGACGGACCGCTGCGTACGCGTGGTATGTCATATTCTTGACCTGGTTAGAGATCTTTTCAAACCGAACATTCATTTGATATTTATCAAGATAGTTGGCTCTGATAGTGACGTTTTGGCAAGCTGGAAGAATGTAATTGCCCTTCTCCATTTGTTGTTCGCACAACTGAGCCATGGGTTGACGGCGCAGCCATTCGCGGCGTTCAGAGCTCTGGCCCATGATGACTTTAGCGTTGACTTGAGATCCTGAGTTGCACTTTTCGCCGTAGCTGAGTTGAGCATTGTATTGAGGTTGAGGGTTGTTCTTGAGTGCTTTCTTGAAGTTCACGAGCGGAACTTGAGGAATCTTGCTGGCTGCTGCCAAGCAAATCTGTGAACAATTTAATTGAATGTTGGTGGAGAGTGTCTAAATCCAAGGAGTAGCCTACTCTTGTTGTACTACCGTGTGTATCGTACCTGGAATTGCTTATTGTCAGATGATGAATGAGCAGGGGTCTTATGGAAGAAGAACAGAACTTGAGATTTCTCATCAACACGGCTAGATCCCATGGCGACTGTTGCAACGAACAAAGCTTTGCTCTGTCCTTGGAATTCCACAGAAGCGTCAACGACATACGATTGGCTACCTGCAAACAATACCGATCAGAATCAATAATCGAGGACGTATCATATAAACATACGCACACTGAAGTCAACTTTGGGATTTCAATGTGAACCTACTTTTGATACCAGCAGATGCCTTCTGAAGGAATTCCTCCTGGCGTTTCTGACTGTCTGGCGTTTGGTAGGATGTTTCTGCGGGGTTGCTTCCACTGCCCAATTTGAATTCACCACTTTGGTTATTCTTGCTAGTTTTTCTGGATTGCGACTTCTTGTGAGAGGAATTCTCATCGGATTTGTTGTCGTTGCTGGATGACGATGAGTCTTGTTCTGTGGGATAATGAGAAATGAATGTCAAAGTAAACATTTTTTTGACCGATGTTCACCTCTTGGGTACCAGTCACAAACGAATACTTACGGAAAGCAGCCCGAATGGTCATGGATGTTGCAGACGAACGGTGAGGGTCGTAGCTCAAGGTAACGTTGGTTGCCTGAATGGTTTGCTTCGCCCATGGGAAGTATAAGACAGAAAGCATACTACCATGTGCTCTATACTGGTTCCAGATAGAGGCGTAGTCAGTAAATTGAACTTCGGTCTTAGCTCTCAATCGGAAAGCCATTCCAGTTAAGTCTTGACCAACGGTGGTTTCCCACTATGAAAAGTAACAATATTGTGTTCAGAATGCTGCATATCATATACATAAAATTGAATCATGATTAAATTTCAAAACCGTTAGATGCGTGCTTACCTCTTGTGGTTTGCGTACGTGAATGTACCGAACCTTGTTGTCTTCAAACATTGGCTTCAAGCTTTGAATGTCGTGTTGTGTGGTGTACGGCAATGCGCTGTAGTGGGCAACATTGTATTCCTTGTTGCGGTTGATTGGGCTGAGGGTGGCACGAATCTTGTTGTTCTGGAGGTCGACATCAATGTTGGCACGGATTGGAAGATTCACTTGATAATTGGTATCCATTCCGGCGATGTAACGCTGATGATCGAAAGGTGTGACGAATCCAATCTTGCTTTCGGTCTTGGTAGAGTAGACAATGTGCACATCGACTGAGGCATTGACAGAGTTGGGTGTCTTGATCTCTTGGTTGTTGCCATTGGCAAGATCTGGGTTATTGGTCCGGGCACGAGCCTCACCACCGATGGAGAGAAGCGTAGGAGTCTTGAGAGTGTAGACGAAAGGAAGACCCATTTCAGTAGGGAAGCTGATGGTAACGGCATATTGATTGTAGAGTTTGGTGTAGTTGAAGCTACGGCCGGAACGCAGAGAAGAGAAGGCTTCCTTAACAGCTACACCAAAAAAATGTGTTAATAAGTATCAAGCGTACCATTTCTACACATTCTTTAACTTTATATAAGATCCATATAGATAAATCTAATACACAATTGTGAACTTTTGGATATTCGAAATGATTATCTCTAAGTTATCATAGTTGAGATTCAGATTGACTGCTAGCTATTACCTCGGGGAAGTTGTTCAATTGTTTGATTATCAATGGCGAAGAACCTCCTGGAACCCATGAAGTTGACGAGGAAATTAGCCTCTAGTTGTTCAGACTGATCGCCCTTGATGTTCAAAATGTTGTCAATCTTATCGGCCGACCAACTGCTGCTCGAATGAGACTGAGAGGCGCGGTTCTTGGTTGATTTGGCCTTGTTAGACTTGCCGGAGTGTTCAGAGCTGCTGTCGTTCTCAAATTGATCACCAAATACATCCATGAGATTGTCAACGCTGGATGCCATGGCGTACATCTGAAATGTTAAGAAAATGAGAAAAATGCCTCATTATGTTTCACACACTTGGGTGAGTGTATTTAAGACTAAGAGAGAGCGGTTATATTGAATCAAGTCATGTTCATGGTTTTCAAGAAGAATACTATATGAGATAACTTGCTTCGCATGTCAATTCCTGTTGAAAAATATTGGATTCGAAAGGTAACATAACAAAATAACGTCGGGGTATCATTATGATCATAGTTCCAGATAGCGCTCCTGATGAATCATTCATTATATTCTTACAGTCATGGAGTTCTTATTGTATCCTCCGAGGTTTCGTCGAAGTTGGTAGAATACTGAACTTGGGAGAATGCCATCCTGGCTTCCAATATAGCTGATCGATTGGTTGAATGCAATATTCATTTCTTGTGCGATGTAATTCCTGAGAGTTGATCGAGAGTATTGGAATCCATAGGTCCTGGGGTTCAACATGTTAGCAGCAGCGCGTGCATTCATAGACCTAAATGTGAGTAAAACAATGAGTCAGACATTTGTATGCAAACAAGATTCAAAAGATTGAAAACATGTATTTTCACCATCCATTTTTAAATAGTTGAATGAAGTGTTCATTAAATTATATCACTTGATGAACTCTGGCTGATATTGAAATGTAACGTTACATCTACTCACAGCTGGTTGTAGGCTGGTGTGCCCTTGAGCAACGCAGCACTTTCGATTGCAGATTTGACAGCTGATGACACTTGTTTGCTGTGATCGTTGTAAGTGAATTCAGCCATCCTCTGGAGCATGTTGGCGGGAGGGTTGGTTTTCATCAATTGGAACACAGCGGCACAGCGGACTTCATGTGCCTCTCCAGAATTTTGGTAAATTCTATACAGCACCTGCCTGGCAACTTGGGGATATACCCAAGTCATCTTGTCCATAGAAGCTACGATCAATAGACGCTGGAAGGTCGACATCGGTTCCTTTCCTTCCAAATAAGGTTCGTAAACACTGAGGATTTTGGGGTGAGCAATGTTTCCGAGGGCACGGATGTAAACCTGAATTTGGTGGCTATCAGCTTGAGCGACGGCATGCTTGAGGGCACGGGCCAAGTATGGGATATATTCACGTTGGACGGCAAATGTGTTTTTGGTGGGTGATAGGCGGCCAAAACTGTGGACGGGATAGTAGTTGTGAGCTGTAGCATTGTTGACCTGTGCCTTTCGGACAAGGTCGGTGAATGCAAGAATGGCAGTAGTGTTGAGGTATTGCTGCTTGGTAACTTCGGTTTTGGTGACCAGAGACTGAAAGCACAGAAGAAGAGTCTTAGAAATACCAATATTCAATGGCGCAGTAACAGCAGAAATCATCTGCGCCCAAACACACAATCCAGTCACCAGTTTAATGGAATAATACGATATGTTTCAGACGGTTGAAGTACGTTTACTTACGAATAGCGCATCCATATACTCGGGTGTTGGAGTACGAACTGAATTGGGGAGAGAAGCGAGAAGTTCAGCAGCTTCCTCTCCTTGAACCTTCTTGTTCATAATCCAGTCTTTGAGGGTAATCAAAGCAGGGCCAGTTCCGGCTTGAGCAACGGCATCACGGTAAGCTTTCCTGCGTACAAACAAAACTATTCAGCTCTTTTGAATTTGTACTCGTTATGCATTTGCTTGTCAGCTAAGAAGTTAGCCATGACATGTTATCTGTTATTTGTATCATTCTTACCATGCGGCGTTTTGGGCACTTGAACTGGAGCTTGACTTGGAGATTTTTGACTCGGGGTAGTACAACTTCTGGGCAGCCTCCTGCAACTGCTTTGAGCTCATGGTACGAGCAAGGCGAGACAAGATGGTGAACTTGGATAAAGTGTGCTCACTAGGAATAATACTGGGATTCTGGAGGTCATAACCAATCTGAGAGGCAATCTTTTCGACAGAAGCAACTACGTTGACTTGTTTGGATTTCTGGATGGATTCACCCTGAATACCAACAAAGTAAGGGAGAAGGGGGTTGCTTGGGGCATGATCAAGGGTAGGGCGGGGCTGGAAGAACTCTTGGCTACTGGTACTGCTGCTCGATGAGCTGCTTGAGCTTGAAGAGCTGCTGCTCGAACTGGACGAAGATGAAGATGAGGAGGAGGAGGAGGAGGAAGAGTTGCTATTACTGCTGTTGCTATCCTCGCTGCTGCTGCTCGACGAAGATGACGAACTGTTCTTGGGATTTTTCGAATGCTTTTGATTCTTGCCTTGGTTCTTTTGGTTTTGGTGTTGGTTACGGTTCAAGTGCTCTTGACTTACATGAGCATTACGGCGTGGCCTCCTTTTTGCCGAACTGCTGTTCTTGCCATGTTTATTCTGTTGGCTCTCACTCGAGTTACTCTGGTTTTTGTTCTTCTTTTGATAACGAGAAGAGCGATTGTCGTTTGATTTCTTGTTTTTCTTCTTGTTCTCACCGCTGCTGGAGCTGCTTGAACTGTTTTGGTTGGCGGTCTTCGAACCTTTTTTTTTCTGCCTCTCAGCAGAGGTCATTTGGCCACTTTCGCTACTGCTTGAGCTGCTGCTGCTGCTTGATGAGCTGTCACTTGAGCTGCTGCTGCTTGAACTGCTGCTGCTGCTGCTGCTGCTTGAACTCTTACCACTATGCTTCCTGGCAGTGTTAGCCTCCCCAAAGGGGCTATTGTAATCGTAAACAAGGTCTCCAGTTGATCGGGGGCTGGATGGGGCCTGAGGGTGACCAGATGAAGAGTGCACAGAGGACAGAGTCAGGTTTAGACTGCTCACAACCATACCCTTCTGATTGCTGTACATGGCGGGACTGAGAATAATCTTGTTGGTTGTCACAGCAGACTGGATGGTGTAGTTACGGAGGTTTCCAGAGACAACAATACGACTCACCGAAGAACGCTGCAAAAAAGAAAAGAATGTGTAGGTGTTTGTATCAGTGCCGCAATATTACTGATGACACAAATTCGTTGGGAATAGTTTTTTACCGCCAGGAAGTTGCCCATCTGATTGGAGGTAGGTTCTTCGTTGTTGATTCCAGTGAGGCCAAAGTGGTAGCCAAGACGTTGGTCACAGTTGGTGTAGTTCTTGGTCTTGACGATGTCATAGATCTGACCTTCTCCACGTTGATTGGCTAATGGAGCCAAATAGGGTTGCATCTGGAGAACGTAGTTGGGAAGGGGTGAGATGTCGTAGAGCACCTCACATTCACCAGTTACAGAGTCTTCCATGGTCCTGTAGACAGCATTGGCACTGTCCTTCTTGGGTGTTTGGTTGGAGCGTGACTTGATAAGGTTCTGTCCTTGGGTATCAACCTGGAATTGACTGACAATACCCTTCAGGATGTTCACCTCCCAAGTTGGCACTTCTTTGCTGACGATCAGATCAGCAATAACGCCATTCTTGAGTTTGATCTCGAATGGTTTGTTGCTGAGAGGGAGTTGATGATAACTCAAATCCTTCTCGTTGATCTGGGCTTGCCAACCTTCAGGCAAAGCCTGGTTGACTTGCGCGTACTGGGCCTGTGAGATCTGAAACAAAGCAACGAAATTATATGTTTCGTTAGTATTGAGTTGTTCAAGTTTTACACGTGCATACTCATTTATTTGATCCCAATTCATCCAGTTTCCTATATCAGATGTTTACCTTGGCACTGAGAATGTTGTCTGATTTGGGCTGAACAGTTAGTTCGGCCTTCATGAGGACTCCAGCGTATTGGTTGTCCACCTGGTGGAGGGCGGCCAATGTACGTCCCCGGACTTGGTATTTGTATTCGCTACCGCTATTCCATCCTTAAAAAGAGATTGAGTGGTAAGTATCAAATTTGATTGTATGTAAGTATTAATCAGTGTGAATGTATCCAAATTTTCAGCTCAAAATCAGACACCATGAATAATTAGAAAATACATGTCGTATTCTGCATATTCCACTATTCTACTTATCATTCGTTTATTATTCATCAATATTCTCATTATTCTTCCATGATTTATCAATCATCATTCCTACATGCTTTCAAAATACGTTGTTAAACAGGCATTCACTTACCATATTCGGAGGCTGTGGCGCCCGCTGTAACAAACATATAAGATCTTCGTTAGAGTTTCAATTTACTTGAAATGTATCTTGAATCAATACTCTAATTCAATTTTTCTGATCAGAATAGGAATACAACTTCCGCTCCCTCGGGCCTGAAAGCACTGATAATTACCCATCGCTTATCCATAATATATAAACATATATGAAGAATTTGTTTCCATCTTGAGAACCCATTTCATCTAACTATATCCATTCTATATCAGAAATAAGTGTGGCAAAAATGGGCTGTGACTTGTGATGGTTTGTCAACTCGAGCTTCTAGCAAAAAGAAATAAGTGTAAAGTAAGAGACCATTTTTGCTTTTCATTTGATATTTCGTAATTCATTCACAAGCTTTCAGTTTTAGATCTTATAATATTTAAACCCCATATTTTTGTTAGTCTGAACTCATTTTTCAGTAAAATGCAGTTGTTTATTTTATATTTGTGAGGACATGTATTTCAAAATTCAACTCTCGAAGTATGACTTACCTACGAGGCAGCACAGTAAAGCAGTCCACATCATGTTGATGCGGTGTTGTGAGACTGAATGTGACTTCTGCTCAGATTTGTCTAGCTTTTATATTCTATAGGGGTTGCCTGGAAAGCATATTGTCAGTTGATCGCAAATTACTCAATCAGCACTGTATAATTACTTAGTCATCTCTCTTGTAGGTTATAGTTCACCGCTAATTAGTATGCCATTTTGACACTTCATCATCTTTGTCTATGCATTTCGATGGACACACGCGCCACTTATCGCCTTTTTTCAGATCAATCTCAAATTTCCTGGTCAAATATCATATGCAATATGATTCATTAGGATGAATGTTGTATTCGTAGCATTCTATTCTGAAATGGCTTGTTACCATGCAGCTTGGATAGTCCATTGGTCCAATCGTGAAATATGAATTCACCTTCTTTCATGGCATAGCTAAATTTCCATATTTTTAATTCCTCAGTTGTTGCTTTTAATTGGTGAATAATTTGATTTCATAATACATCTATATACTCATATCGGAAACGATTTCAATACATGAATATATATATGATTATATATATATATATATATATATATATATATATATATATATATATATATATATATATATATATATATATATATATATATATATATATATACATATACTGCAAATGATTTTAATAAATAATGTTCTGCTTTCAATTAAACTGCCATGCAGAACTTCAGTTCTAGTTGGCATTTGATACGTTTTACTAACTACTACAGACTCCTCGAGAAACTCAGTTTTGAACGTATAACATTTGTACTCGTATACTCATCTGCTATTGTCTCAAACAAAATTTGTCATCAACATTGTAAGCGAATGTAAAGTAAACTATCACTAGATTTACTTTCTGACTTCCAATCAATTCTTTGTAAAACTAATAATTTTTTTTTTTTTTTTCTAATAACATCGAAACTTGATACAAAATTATTGTTCCCCAATTGAGGCTAAGGATGGAAGATAGGATCGTTTGGATGTGGCACCACAAGGGCGATGTTATATTTAATTATAAAACAGAGTGTACATTTATCGTAAAATACTACTATTTTATATCGCCTTTGAAGGATGAGCAAGTATTGCACATAAAATCATCAACAGTATGAAATGAGTGAGAATATAAATACGAATATTTCAATGGCTTTTTTAAATTGAGTTCTATTCGCTGTTGAATTTTCCTCTGTAGATTTTGTTGTATTCTTTTGCCGTAAATCTTGGACCAGGTTGGAGGTTTGCTACATATGCATGACCCAGATTATAGGTGAGGTTCTTGTGTGATAATGGCGATGCAATAATCAAACAAGCCATATCGTATAGGCCTACTTAGTTTGAAAATAATTGTTGAAATCCTTTTTTAGTCTAAACAGTGATTTAATCAATTTGGTAGGTATTTTAGCCTTGAAAGGATCTATTGCCATTTTGAGAAACCATTTCACACTCATAGCATAATTATTCTTCATTTTTTTTTATATATTTTTTTTTTTATTATTTCTATATTATTTTCATATCTCTGTTCATACTAATACTTTTTCATATCAGGCTACTGTTTATTACTCTCTCATTATTCTCTACAATCATTTTTATATCAATCATTCATGTGTGATTTATTATTATTATGTGTTTTTTCTACTTCATTAATTTTGTATTTGATTATTATTATGTGTCAAAAGGCAGTCATATATATAGGCCATGATATAGTCTAATTAAGATTTATATATAAGTAAATTTGAATATCCTCTGAGAAATCAATGTTTGCAAATAGCTGCAAACCAAAATTATCATAATTAACAATACCTCCAGCTATTATACCGAGCCCACATCACTGCCAGGCAAATCCGCTTAAAATCGATTTACCATTATCATTGGTAATATTATTATTCAAACAAAATACCACTCTACTTTCAGAAAATCATTGATGAAACTATAAAGCAATAACACATTGTTTAAGCAGGACAGTACATTACAGGTCAACATTTTGTGACTTTCAACTTTCACAAGATGCAGCTTCTCGCTGAAGAACTAGGGTTGGTGTTCTGTCATATATCAGGAGACTCAAGAATTTGTCTATGCTGAATAAATATAGGTCTACTGAGAAAATATCGAGACTTGGTATAGTCTTTGTTCTTTCTTGTATCATTTTTCTATGGTCGTGTAAATAATTTATTTTCAGAAATATTAATAATATTGTCCACATAGGGAAAAATAAGGAAGTTGGTCAACAAAAATATCAAAATTTAAATTTACTGAAAATTTGATTCATTTTACCAAATCAGTATTGGTACATTTTGAGCCTTGGGACCCTACCATACACTTTTGCATTGGGAATTGTGTTCCATTTCATGTATTATCTTTCAAATCGTGATTTTGAAATAACTTGTCAAAACAATATATTGAGATGTAATATAAAACTATATAGTCATGACAGATAATAATTCAAATTTTAAATTTTTAAAATTCCACAAGAAATTCCGCATATAAAAATGATCCAAAAGCGACGTATGTGATAAAAATATAGCCAACAAAAGTGTGATAATACAAATCTATCTTCCTTACATTCACGTAGGCCTACATATATGTTACAATTTATGTTACAATTTTTTTTTTCCATGAGAATGACTTTATAAGAGTTGAGTGGTTAATTTCAAGTTGTTATTTGATAAACTGTATTGATTGATAATAATGATTCAATAAAAGGCAAAGGGACCAAACCAATGGACCAAGGAATGTTTGTAGAAAAAAATGGTATAATAAGGCCTATGTGTAGGAAAACTTTAATATCCGGGGCCCAGGGATAACAAGTTAATAGAATGTATCCACAACGTGTGTTTTCAGTATAGGCCTATATCAATATTTCATATTATTCAAAAGCATTTCGCTGCATACAATTTAATAGAGAGGATTTTTTTCATTTGTTTATCTGTTGACGCGTTTGAACACATTTTATATAAACTGTTTCTGTTGATGCATGATAAGGTCAACTGATCAACTAATTAATTAAACATAATAATCAGCAGTCTAGCACACAAGTAAATCCAAGCATATTTCAGAGTAAAAAATCAATATGTAAAATCGGTATTTCAATGTATTACTATATTATGTATGTATGATATTCGGACATGTCATAAAACAGTAAGATAAATATTATATGGTACGTTCCTTACCAGCCGCGCCCTCGGTAGCTCGGTCAGCTGAGGCACCGCTTCAGAAAACTGAAGTCACCGTTGGGCGTAGGTTCGAGTCTCACATAAGCCATAGGTTTTTGTAAACGTATTTTCCCCTTATCATCATTTCATAGTTTGATGTAATCACCTGCTCATTCGTCCCCCCGTATAACCTAGCTGTTGGTGGGGTCGTTAAGCAAACAATATCATCTAATCGTTTCTTCCCTTCAATATTTGTGAGTGACTAATAATAATAATTGTGTAACTATTTATAAGTCCATGTAACTCTAAAATCTACCTCTAGATAATTCGGGGGGAATTTCACTCAGACTAATAAGATTGTGTGTTTTTTTTTCTATTGTGTGTGTGTGTGTGTGTGTGTGTGTGGGTGTGTGTGTGTGTGTGTGTGTGTGTGTGTGTGTGTGGGTGTGTGTGTGTGTGTGTGTGTGTGTGTGTGTGTGTGTGTGTGTGTGTGTGTGTGTGTGTGTATGTTCAGGTCTGTTGAAAGGTTATTAGAAATAATATGAGAGAAAAATTATTGAAAATTAAAACCCATTTTTGAAAAATTGTAACAATGGAAAAAAAGTGTTTAATCAAAATACGATTTTGAAGACCTGGTCTGTCTTATGCATGCACTTATTATTTGTATGTAAGGCAATAATGATTGTCGATGTTGTGGGCTAGAATCAATATTATGATAAATTGATTGGATAAGAGAAGGACAAGAAACCATACAAGAAATGAGTAAATTGAAGAAATATAAAAATCGGTCATTTGAAGGGTTGAATGCAACAATTAGTTTTGGTTTACTTGGGCATTGTTTTAGTTATGTAGTATACTGGCATGATCATGGAGATCGGGGTTCGATTCCCGCCATTCAGGAGATCGGGGTTCGATTCCCGCCATGGACCATCGCCATGACATGTTTTTTTCGTGGCTCTCACATTCGTTAAACTGTTCAAGTGAATGCTTGGATCATTGGATGGTTTATGTGATGACACTGCTGTCTCCTTCCCATACTTGCAACAGACTAAAGAGGGCTATTATATAGATTTAGACTACTCTGCTCGACAAACTACAATAAAATGTAATGAAATAATACACACACCATTTTATTCACTGATATGCACAGTTTGGCAGCCTGGTTGTTTGATACCGCGAAAAAAAGTAGCCTATTTTGTTGTAGTGAGTCATTGAATAAGCATGCCGATATCAAAGACATCCATCAAGTGCAAATCGCGAATATTTCGTACATTCGCTCCACGGGTTGCTACTTGCTAGACAAATCCGATCCACATGACACCTTCTCTTAAAGGTAATTTTTTTAATAACGTACCACGCCTATTTATTTTATATGATTTTTTTTCAACATTTTTTTTATAGTATATAAGCCTGCCGGCGGTATACGCGAGTTTAGACACTAACCCAACCTAAAAAACCTATCCAACTGTTCACCTTTGTCACCTTCGTCAGATCACAAAGCATCAACTTCAAGTGAGTAAAAAACATATTAAAACAAACATAATACAAAATTATTTATATAGATTTCAAAAAATAAATAAATAAAAATAAGTAATCCAATGATTATATAAGATATTTGTTCACGCTCAAAAAGCTTATTAATTGGTAGGCCTGGTAGGCGCTCTCTTTCGAGTGAACGGTGAATCGATTTGCATTGTTGTGATTATCGATCACTAGAATTGAAAATACTGGTCTCCTATTGGTCAGTCATGCATAAACCAACATGATAGGATTGAAATATAGAACTCCTGTCTATCCGTAATTCGAGCTCGACGTGATTCAAGCACGTAGTGTTGACCTTGACGCGTCCACACGGGGTGTACCCGATCGGGTGAGCTTGTTGTCACAGGGTTAGCGGTCGGGGAGGAGTTACACGAGCCGAAGTGCGGTCCTGTGACCATCCGAATGTTTTGCCGGGATGTACGCAAACTTGTTTAAAGAGATATTATCGTAGGCCTATACAAGTTATTGTGGTATTATGCAAGTTTATAATATTCATGTAATAATTAAGTAGAACGAATAGGTCTAGGCCTAGTACTAGTAAGACTTATAATGTTGAGTTTTTCGGACTTTTTTTTTGGCTTTTCCTACCTGAAATTGCGCTTGAAGGCCTTTGAAGTAGTAGCTGAGGGAATGGGTCATGCGGTTGGGGTGACAGCTATTTCTATTCCTAGCTAATCTCCCTTGCTGCATACTTCGAACGGCCAAAGGCATGAATTCGTAAAAACTATCTGGTGTTCTATTGATAATATTGATGTGACACACACTACTATTTAACAAGCAGACAGGGATAATTATTCCAAAATTTGAATGTTAGTGATATGATTTCGATTCCAATTATTTCCTATTTATTATTAAAAGAAAACCAAGTTTTTTACATTATTAATCGAATGAATGAATAAGTCTACCAACTTTCTTACAGATTAGGTATTACATTTTCATTTTTTTCATTCAAAACTCATTTTATTCTTATCTTCTAGACACTTTACAATTGAATACTTGTGGCAAAAAATGGAGAAATACTAAAAAAATAAGGCTATTGTTTGCTTGTCGTTTTTGGTGTTTTTTAATTGTTTTTCTACATGTCAACTACAAAGTGGCCCTTAATCCTAATTGGGACTGTATAGTTTCACATTTTGACCCATAGGTTGGTTAATTTTCTTCAACAGATTAATAAAACGAAGTGTGGAAAATTTCTATTTCTGAAGGACTTATACTTTTTCAACATACAATAAATAGTACGTCACTCAGTCGACACTCGGAGAGTTCGTGTGGTCACGTGACCGAACTTCGGATCTGATGAAACTCCTCCCTTACCGCTAACCCTGTGACAACAGGCTCACCCGGCACGATCGTGCCTCGTCTGAACAACTCATCAGCTGACTTTCTCCGTTTCCCCTGGTGAGCATTTGGTAAAACATGCTTTCAAGAGCAACCAATGATCAGCGATCTAATGAAGTGTAGCCAATGAAAGTCGTTGTATCTGGTATTCAAATTGATCCTTCAAAATCCGTCGGTTTGGAGTTGTGTGGTCTTGTGTGTTGTGGTGTTGTTGTGACCCTGTCTGGCTCTGCTATTATTTAGCAGGTGTCTTGTAGTCAAGTTTTAATTAATATTCCAAGTTGTTATCCGCATCCTGCTGCCATGCTTTAATCCGGAAGTTCGCTGTCATCGTTAATTGTGCGATTCTTAAAGGTAATCATAGTAAAAGGTCTAAACCTGTAACCGATCATAGGCCTAGGCCCTACTTGAAATTGTTTCCTTAGGCCTAGGCTTAGCACTTGGCCTAGCCAACCCAGCTTTAGACCTAGGCCTACGCTGTAAGATCGTAGCGGCGTAGCCTAACCATGCTGAAGATCCTTTCCCAGAAGCCGGGCCCATTCATTATATTTATTTTATGCTTAACGACCTCACCATCTGCTAGGTTATACAGGAATGAGTGGGTGATATTGGAACGATGAAGGGATGATAGATGAACAAACGTGTCCCAACACCCACGCCCGGACTGACCCCAGTTTCTACCACAGTGTGATAGGTGACTGAGCCACGGGGGCTGCTCCCCATAAGCTAGTCTAGCTTGTAAGTGGAGGGCCTGAATTAGGCTAGGCCCTCAGACCTAGGCGACTAGGCCTGAGCATCGATCCCAGACTTGGGCCTAGCCTAGGCCTAGTTTACTCACAAGTGGCAAGGGTTGCACAATGTTATTGTCAATAACAGATTTGCTTTAACCATAGGTCTAGGCAAAAGCATCAAGTATAGAGGTTTCTATACTTAATGGCGAAGGCATGAATGGCCAAAGCCTGATCCCTTTTTTCCAAGATGTACTAATCTAGGCCTAGGCCTAGAGGTTTTGTTTCTGTGATGGGATGAAATTGTTGCAGAGTAGGCCTATGAGCTTGCATAAGGAATATTATATTACTTCGCTTTTTTCCTCGTTCAGTGAGCAATTTTGAACACTTAAAATCGGATTTGCATGCTGTACAGAATTACAAATATATAGGGCCTGTGACATATTTTTCAATTTTTCAAATGCTAGGCCCATTTTACCTACTGCTCATTTCAATAATGTTTTACCCTGTGCACGCCTATGATTGAGTTATAATATGATAGTATTTCGACAATTTATATGTTTACTATATACACTGAGAGATTTACACACTGTCAGAGTGAGTACGATGAGAGATAATGCAAGTTTTATATCTTGGTTTTTGCCTTTATCCTTGTGGATAAGCGGGCTGACTTTTTGAACAGTAGGCCTAGTCCTACTAAAACTCCCAGAATGCAATACCAGCGATCACGGCTGCTAGGAGGTGTGACGCGCCTGTGCATTGAATTATGAAAATGGTCTATTGTTCCTTGTATGTAGCTTGACCTGAAAATAAATTTTCAATTTTTTGGGACTTACCCTTTTTTTGCTGTGTAACCTTAAAAATCAAATTTTTTGAGTTTTTGACACATTCAGTAATTAATTTTGATAATAAGGGTGCATACAATCACTGATGTATATTTTTTTCAAGAACACACATATATATATATATATATATATATATATATATATATATATATATATATATATGTATATATGTATATATGTATATATGTATATATATCTATGTGTATAAATATATGTGTGTGAGGGGAGTGCGTTAGGCCTAACTGTTCGAATAAAAAACTGTCTGAAAAAATATTAACGCAGTAGTTTGATATTTCGGTGAAGCTGTACGCGGGCGTGAGGGGAACTCTCCCTCCCCCTGAAATACTATCAAGACCTTTCAATTGAGCTAATTTTTTAACCGAGCAGTTGAATTTGATCTGTTAATATTCAAACAGTTTTTTATTCGAACAATTTTTTTTTGGAACACTTTTTTTGGAACACTTTTATTTGAACACTTTTTTTCGAACACTTTTTTTTCGTACACTTCTTTTTTGGAACACTTTTTTCTTCGAACAATTTATTTTTCGAACAGTTTTTTATTCTGACATCTTTTTTTCAATCACTTTTCTTTTCGAACACCTTTTTTGTGAACTTTTTTTTTCAAACAGATTTTTTTTTGGGGGGGGGGGGGATTGCTTTGATACACTAAAAAAATCTTATATCGAAAAATTCGTACACCGAAAATATCCTACACCAACAGTCTCGTTCACCGAAAAGACCGATCTTTTCATACTAGACACTATATTATTCTGGTGGAAGGGGAATAATCCTCACTATTTTGAAACAATACAGTAGCTCCACCCTGAATCGTCCTTCTACTCGGGACGTGCCTCCTTGTACAGTCACCCTGTAAAATAATATTTTTGGTGAACGAGATTTTCAGTCTATGACTTTCGGTGTACGGATTTTTCAGTGTAAATTTTTCCAGTGTATCACAGCAATCCCCCCCCCCTCCCAAAAAGTGTTCGAAATAATGTGTTGAATAAAAAGTGTTCGAGGAAAAAAGTGTAAATGAAAAACAAAATTTTCGAAAAATGAACTGTTTGAAGAAAAATCTGTTTGAAAAAAGAGTGTTCGGAAAAAAGTATTCGAATAAAAAGCTGTTTGGAAAAAACTGTTCGAAAAGAAAACTGTTCGAATAAAAAAGTGTTTGAAAAAAACTGTTTGAATAAATAACTGTTTGAATAAATAACTATTTGAATATTAACAGATCAAATTTAACTGCTCGGTTAAAAAATTGGTGCTATTGAAAGGTTGTGATAGTATTTCAGGGGGAGGGAGAGTCCCCCTCACGCCCGCGTTGAGCTTCACCGAAATATCAAACTACTGCGTTGATATTCGAACAGTTATTTTTTCAAACACTTTTTTATTCGAACACTTTTTTTTCGTGCACTTTTTTTCAAACAGTTGATAGCATCCCTGTGTAAGTATACCAGTAGGCCCTACCTACTTTCATATATAGGCCCTATATATATATAGATTTCATCTTATTAATTTGAATGCTTAATTGTTTTGATGAAAGTACGGTATTCATTCCATTATGTAGGCCTACAGCTACGTGAGCCTGTTCGTATCATATGATATATTCTATTCATGTATGTATTGCAACGAACTTCAACAATAATTGAATAACTTTCAGATATAAATTTCAGCTTTGAAGACTTTTTTGATAATTATATGAGAAGATGACCCTGTTATATCTCCAAATGCCACATTCTAGCAATTTGATTTTTTTTTCTCAACACACCTTTTTAGCCTATGTGGGGTGAAAGGGTGAAATCAAAAATCTAAACACAGATATCTTGATGTCCATTGCACAGAATAGTATCAAATCTGATGCCAATTATTTGCAACAAATCAGAGCTTGATTATAGAAAAAAATGTCTCCATGTTGAACGGCATAGAAGCAGCGAATTTTGGAACTGCGTAAAGCGCCAAATTTGGCCTTTTCTACATGGCCTAACTCGAGAACCATAAGGGCTGCGTAGCCAAAAGTTTGTATGATGAGTTGACTCAGTTTTTGGTGCAACTGGTATACCTACATTCCATCAAAATCAGAGATGGTGAGTGAAATAGTGATGCTCGGCTCAGTTGATTTGATGTGGCAAAACCCGACTGCTTCTTTCCCATTATTCTTCCCATCACTTGAGAAACCTACATCTCACCATCCCATCATCTCATTGATCATTCATCCAACGCCAACAGATCTTAGTTATCGTTACAGTGCGTCATTCAATCCAATATAAATAACTATTATGGAACTTCAAAAACTAAGGCTTACGTACGTGTAGATCCTACATTGTTTGTGGTGAAGGTCGCACCGTAGCTAGAAGAGTGAACAAGTCATGTTTCAATGTTCTGTTTGTAAATTTATGTTCTGCTTCATATGTTTGAAAGTTAATTTGATCTATTTTTGTACTGTCTTCAGATACAGCATGGAAGAGCCACCCTACCGGGCAACAAGAGTGGTAAGCTAGGACAATGTTTTTACACCTCTTGGGATGGATGTGTGTAGGGCCTACTAGTTAGGCCTACCGGTATGTGTAGTGGTCGTGACCTGGTAGGAAGGACCTAACTCTAGGATACTAAGGAGCGGGTGAATATTTAAAATGTTCAAAGTAATCCACAACATACACACACAACATTCTAAGAGAATATTTTCCATCCTACTTCCAAGCTCTTCTTTCAATGCCTATAGTCGAGTGCATTTTCCTAATGATATAACTTGGGTCTATTGGCGTCGTAAAAATGACTAGCGTAATGTGATGATGAGGTAAAGGTTTCTTAGGTGGGCGTATGGCAAGGATATTTGGAAGGGAGCGGTCGTAGTCTTTATTGTAGGTACGATCCCGGCATTCACCTAGACTACAGAGGGAAACTACGAAAACCCTTTAAAGATGGACTGTTGGGGGGTCAAACGGAGGCCCAATCCATTGAGTTTTTTAAGTACCTTGATGCCCAAGCTACCCTGATCTTCTGGTCAGATGGAGCAAGGATGTTTCCAAGTTGCTGGAATAGCAGATAATTATATTGTTGGAACTTTTTCGGCGCAAAATCACCTAGGCGTAGATGTTGACACGCCGCAAAACCTCAAAACATTCAGTCAACATCAGAACTTGGAAAAATAAACATTGATTGTAAGCAAAGTAGCTAGCTTATTTGTTGAACTGAAAGTTTGGTTGGTTCAGGTTACTATAATTTAGTGTGCATGCGACAATTAACGTAGAACCTTATAGTGTGACGTAGGCCTAGTCTGATGAATAGAGGCTGCCAATTACAAGTCTGAACTAGGAATTGATTCAGCATTTTTACTTTTTTAGTGATCAATGTCAGTGTTTAACATCTAGGGCCTACATCAATATGTACTTTGTAATTTAGTCCGAATTTAATTATAGTTCATAGAAATGTATATTGTGCTTCGATTGTCCTAATATAGACTTGGGCCTAGATTTGTTCAAACATCATTTTATTATTTGCATCCATTCCTTGTTCAAGTTTGTGTAATACTGTAGCAGGTTGGCTTTTTCATTTACCTATTTAAATAACAGATTTTTTTCTGCCAGAAAGCCTACTTCTTTACTTGACATTCTTTCTTATTCTCGACCGTGAATCGTCAAGGTATTAAATATTGATTGATCTACATGCTTTAAAATACCAGTAGTCTTATTCGTTGCTTGTTTTACCAGTAATCTGCTATTGATTTCATAAATAATCAGTCATTTAGATTAAACTGACAATACCAGCATACCATCCGACAACCCTGGTTATTTTACTTCTTTTCTTCAATTGCCTGGTTTTTCACGAGGCAAACATAGCATATATATATATATATATATATATATATATATATATATATATATATATATATATATATATATATATATATATATATATGCATTTTAAGATTAGTAAGATATTTGTGTGAAAACTAATTGACCTCTACATGCCTTGGATTTAAACTATATATATTTAGTGGGTCTACTATAAGTAGTTACTCACTGCCATTGGTATGCATCTGTACATAATTATATCTACTGTATAGGTATATTGTTGGTCATTTTGATGAATATTTGATAAGAGAATAAATAATAATTTCAATTTTTTTCAAATACAGCTGGTTCAATTCAAAATGTACAATAATGTGCATCATTCTTATATGACAATTCAGTAAAATTGAAAATAAATCCTCTGTAGGCTGGTACTTATAAATGAGGTTTTTCAAAATGGCATGATGCAGGCCAACTGGTAGTAGTTTTTTTCACATTCTGTCCAACTGATTTTGTAAAAACTTGTCAGTTCTAACTTCCAAGATAGATTTAAGCTTCAAGTCTTTGTGACCTCAAAGCATTTCATCATGCTCAATTAAACTGTCCAACCTGTGCTGCACTGCACATAACAAATATAATTAGACAGAGAAAATGCCATGAGAGTTGCGTTTTCGTAGGTGCTCAAGCTTATAATTATCTGCATTTTAGTTACAAATAAAATTCGTGTTCAACCTACTTCAATTATTAAATTGAAAATGAATTGAAGAAATTAATGAACTTGGATTTAATGATTCTAAAAATGAAGAAAACAAATTGAATTCATTTAGGCCCACTGTCCAATTTCCCACTTTCTACGTTTGAATACTGCTTGGAAAACGTAAGACTATGGACGACCCCTGAAGACCTAAGGGAGCCAAATGCTCTTTCAAATTTCAAAGCTAATTTATTTGTCACTTCATGGTTCTATATTTTCTTGTTCCAGTGGATCGATCTAGTTCAGATTTTTCTGACTGGAATTCCTCTAAAACGCCACTGGCGTAACTTTCGTATCGTTGACGACTGCTTTACGGGAAGAGAAGCTGTCAAGTGGTTCTATGCTACGTTGCTGCAGTGTCCTCCCAAATCGAGCACATCGTACGATGTAACAAGGAAAAAGACAATTGTGCTACTTGAAAAGTTTCTGGAGGCAGGAATCATCGAATCTGTGGCCGATAGCACAAACATCAAATTCAGAGTGTCTTCCGAGTTGTATACGTAAGATATTTCAATCAAGATACAATTTCATTTGTGAGGACATTTTAGGCCACAATACATTTCTTTTTTCCTGATTAGCCAAACGTTGATCAAGTTGGACCTAGTCCACTTTTGGGATCTAAAACAGGCCTTACAACACTAAAAGTTTTTCGCTGCAGTTAGAGTGAATATTTTACCAACTATTACTTGGTGAAAACGTCTTTTTCTGAATTGGTGCTTCAAAAACACACAAACCGGCTCCGGTTTGTGTATTCATACTTGTGCTACAGTAATAGTTTTCTATGTGACAACTAAAGAAACCCTAACATTTATTTAGCGGCAAATTTTAGTGTTGCAATGCTCTTTGCCACCCTCAATGATTCATTGTCTTTGTTTTCAGTTTGAACCCAGAAGCCAGCACTGATTGCGTATTTCAGTTACCTTTGGCACAGAATATTTCAAATCGACCACGTACATACTGGGCTGACGATGCTAAAGAGAATCGACAGAATGACAACAAATATAGACATGGTCGTTACGAGCCAGTGGCACTAACGTCATCTACATCGAGTAGTCCTACTGCCTCGAAACGAAGTCAGTCTGTCCATAGTGGCACTGGTATTTTGCCTTCTACCAGAAAGTCAGATTTGGCCGTGGTGTATAAATCGAACCTAGTTACGGCATGTGCACAATTAACAAACAAGACTGTGCCGGTTGGGCCTAAGTAAGTGTTTTTATACATAATTATTAGAGATGCCGGCACCACCGATTAACCGATTAAAGATCAATTTACTCTTGAACTGATCAATCATTTTGATGAATCATTTTTGTTTCCAATTATCTCATAATTTATTTTCATCATAATTCTTTTAGAACTTATATACATACGGTATTATCTTTCAGTGTGGTGGCCTTGCCAGTCTCATAGATCATAAAGTAGTGGCAAACTATCCATCACCCGGTGGTTATTTTTTCTATCAGATCAGTTTTTAATGTTTTTCAAGTGGAAATTTACTAGTTCAAGTGATATGAATTTAAAATCAATATTTTATTCAATAATATCAATACTGTAACATGTTTTGAACAGCCATGTCATGATATAAAGTAATTATCAACACAACTCTTGAAAATTCACTGGATTGTATTTCTCTTGTAAACTTGATGCCAACAGATGACTCCAAGGATTCAATCTTGGGATGTTTGCAAACAGGTATTTGGTGTGAGTTTGTATTTTAGATAACCAATTCTGTTTTATGTATCTGTCACAGTAGAGGAGTCAATCGACAGCCTGTCAAAGAACATGTGGAACTTCCTCACAATATGGGACAGAAGCAAATTTCGAGCATCAATATTCTGTACCAGCCAACTAGTACTACGGAAAGGTAGGCTAATTTTATTTGAATCAGGGCAAAATATACTTAATTTTTGTAGAGCAAATTTACAATTCTAATTTTAAATTGCAATGCGTTTTGAAAATTATGCATTGCAGTTGAAACTTGAATAAAAATACATCTTTTGATTTATTTAGATCTTGGATCCAATTACGTATCAACAGTAAATAATCGGACCGCAAATTTTCTTGGTTTCAACACATGTAACCATAAGGTACACTTCACTGTCAGACTGATTGATTTTTGAACCAGTGCACTTATGTACCGGTACCCCACTGTAAAAACACCTGACTTGAATAACCCTGACAGTTATAAGTAAGGCCGCGTTAGATCAGGTCAGGTCTGAGTCGGTACTAACCTGACCTTGATAACCCTAACAATGAGGCAGTTAGGTTGAGCCCCTTTGGATCAATTCAGGTTAGGTCTGAGTCGGTATATAACCTGGCCTTGATGGTTTAACTTGGGCAGATAGTTGGGCCACATCAGCTCAGATCCGAGTCTACACTCACCTGACCTTGATAACCCTTACCATGATGGGTCAGGTCACGTCAGGTCTGTCATTCATTACTAACCTGATCTTGATAACCCAACTCGGGCAGTTGGGTTTAGATCAGGCTAGGTCCAAGGCAGTACCAACCTGACCTTGCTTACCCTAACCATGAAAGTCCAACCTAGGCAGTTAGGTTAGACCACATAAGATGAGGTCAGATCTGAATCTGTACTTACCTGACCTTGATAACCCTGGCTGTGAAAGTCTCGTAACCAACATAAAATTATGGTGGTGTAGGCTGAAAATAATTTCAATAAAAATTCAATACTGAAATCATTGATTGGGTTGTTGCAAATCCCGGTGATACTCATTACTCACTCGACCTAGACTATATTTTTGACGCAGCAGTTCATGGGTAACGTTACAGTGAAAAATCGAGACAGTAGCACAATGAAAGAAATTTTAGGTAGAATTATCAAGAAAAACTATATACATACATTTTTTTTCTGAACGGAGTTTTCAATCAATCTAAGCTAAGACTTGATTATAGAGTGTATCAACCTAGTGGCAACATTCAGTAGGAATTTTGAAAAAATCAGAGATTTTTTTTCTCATTTTTTGGGGGAAATTATTCAAAAATGTATTTTCATGAGCAAGCGTATTCACGAGAAAAATCAGACTGATTGTCCAAACTATCCAACCAGTAGAGTGCATTTTGTAGTATTTTCGTCGAAAAAACATTCAAAAATTCCATTTTTTCGAGAGTGGTTAAACCGATCCCTCCCCAAAACTAGACAGTTCCAAGTTGATTGAGTATGTACGTTCACAATGCAAGTCATATTGATGAATCAAACGTTCCGACTTGTGGAGCGCGAACAAACAAACAACAAAAGAACAAATAGAGAAAGGTACATCTCTGACCCAATGAGAGTCTTTGCTTTGTTCATCCAACTAATCACTAGGGTGTAATCAGTTCCAAGTTGGCAAAGGTTTTGTCAACTTCACTTGTATCATCAATTACGTGTCAAGGCTATTCATCCCATCTAAAAATGAGAATTTGTACTTCTGACAAATAACTAGATATATGCAGAACTACTGAAGTGAATTAATACTAAAGTGATGAAAAAATAATTTGAAATATTTTCAAATATTTCAAATATTTTTGCCGGCAAAATAACCAGAAATGCTTGCTGAATACGGGAATGCCACAAAAATGATTGTAGAGTTTTGAAACTTGCCAAAGTTATTGTTCACACTATTGAGCTTCATCAGATAATTAGAATTTCTCAAGTCTTGCTGTTCTATTGATACAGATTTATATAGAATTGCATAAAAGTTTGTAAAAAATTTCAGGCAACTAAATCATTGATAGTGATCGAACGACAAAACTTTTGGAAATTACAACTATCTGACCACATGCTCACCAATTTGAGCAATAACTTAGGCTAGTTTCAAAACTTTAGAATCATTTTTGTGGCATTCTCGTATTTAGCGAGCGTTTTGGGTTATTTTGCCGGCACACGGGAAAAAACAGGAAAAAATATTTCAAGTTATTTTTCTATTAGTTTAATTTCAATTCACTGCAATGATTCTACATTAGTCAACTCATAATCTAGTTACAGTATTTGTAAGAAATAGTGTTTCTCATTTTTAGATGGGATGAATAGCCGCAACGCTAAAAAGCTTACTTGTGCATGTGGTACCACTGTCTTTTTCTTATTGTAAATGAAATTCACTAAATAATGTAGCCCAAACATTTTTAAACACATAGTAAATATTGTAATGCTGACTGAATTCTTCAGATCTGTAACCCCGAGAACTAGGACACCTTTGCTCCAAAACTTGAAACCTGTAGTTCTTCCTTACAGGGTTTTGGAATCACGGAAGTACTCCAGAGGTTCATCCAGCACGGATCGAATCTCTTCGGAAAGACATTTGTCATCTAGCAGCTTCTCCAGTCCACTGCAAGCTACTGAGTCCATTGAGAATGGATTGTCGTCAATCTCGAGTCCAAATCGTCGTATTCCACAGGAAGCTGTTTTACGCCCGGTACTAAGTACCGACAGACACTTCTATAATCGTAGCAAATCGCAACCACCAAGAAATTATTTTGTCTCCAATAGAGTTCCATCCTACAGTGCTGAGATGCTCCCAATGCTCCCTAAGCCAGTTATACGCACTCCGACCAGTCCGCCTTCTTACGATATAGCTACTCTCGGACGAAATCCATATCGAGATCGTTGTACACGTTCTGGAAAGTTATCAAACATACGGGGAGAGTACAGAGTTCGGGAACACGGAGGCTCTATTGAAAACATCCAATCAAATACAGAGGATGAGAGAGGACGATTAGAAATCAGGCGAAATCTTTGCTCAAGTGATTGCGTAAATATATGCGGAACTTTGACACAGCGGAATACGAAACTGCCTAGCAGAACAATCGGGCGTCACGTCTCCATGTCGCATCAACGGACTTGCGATACAGCACCTGTCCGAGATTTGTTCGCTGGGAATTTGTCGAAACGAGATCCCGCTCGCTTGGTGAGAAATGTTATGAAAGATGTTTCTGTGCCGCTAACTGCAGTGCAGACAACTGTAGATCAGTCATTGTCAACGCAACTGGCAGCGGCATCGCAACCTGCCGACAAACATGTTCATGTTGACGTCGCACCTGTAGGTAATGGTGTGACACCAAGTACTACTCTAGCTGCAAGACAGATATATGTCGACAAGAAGGCTGCTCGTGATTCAGTGGCATCCTGTAGCTCATTAGATTTATGTGGCTCGGTGCCAATAAGCTCTTGTCAGAAGGCTGGAGCCTCTACAGACAACAAATTCAATATTCCATCTACAGATACGGTGAGTTCCATTGATTATAATAATAATCACTTTGATTATCGGAAGACAGTGCCCAACAGTATGATAAAGATTTTAGTGTAACAAAAAACGTTTACTTCGTTTTTTAAATAGTTTCACGTTGAAAAGTCATCAACAGAGAGGTAGGCCTAAGCACCATCTAGCAACAATTTCTTATACTAGTCATAATTGGAGAGATGCTTGTAATTGATGTACTATTCATCGGTAAATTGTTATACGTATAGACTTAAACGTGGCATGAAATATTGTGGCCCTTTGTTATACAACATTAGACTATGTATTTCAACACGTAGGTCATCACGACACCGTTTGTCATGCTGGTGATACTTGTTACACTGATAAAGATTATAGGTTTTATGATATGCTTAGGCCCATTAATTGAATTGCTCATATGTTATATTGCATTGCCCAGCTTTACTTCCAGCATAGACATTTTCAAATTTAGGCCTATACAGTGAAATTGAAATCTGTCTAATCTATCATATTTCAAGGGACTAACAAAATGAAACCTTCCATGCAGGAAAGCAAATAAAAGTCAATATTGATCATGTGGGAGTGGGGTGAGAAAAAATGAATGATACAAGCAGAAAAACAATGGATCCGGGAACGATGCATAGAGGTTTCACTGCATATTTATTGAACCAGTACAGATTCCTGAAAATCATTTTACGTATGACTTAGCCATTCAACATACTGAAGATGATTATGCTTCACATATGCTTAGCATGCTTGTGCTATGTTCTGTGCTGTAGGGTCATTACTCATTACTCATTAGCTAGTACAGTATTTGCATTTTTAAATTTCAAATAAGTTGGTTTGGTGTGTAGGCATATGAGAAAATGGCCTGATGCTGGATATATGAATTGGGCACAAAGAAAGGAAGAATAGCAGCTTGCCAAGGTTTATAAGTAGAAATACGGTACTCACAGTAGAGAGCCCTTTGATAGAACACGAGATGTTTATATACAAAAACACATGATTCTGACCTTTCGGCTATTGCCACTGGTTACTGTAGTGTAGCAGTAGTAATTATATATATATATATATATATATATATATATATATATATATATATATATATATATATATATATATATATATATATATATATATATATATATATATATATATATATATATATATATATATATATATATATGTATATATATACAGTATATATGCATTTTGTTTGATGAACGGGAATATTCCTAAGTGGTCCGCAGTAAAAACTTGATGTTTTTAGTGGTCTGCGGTGTGAAAGGTTGAGAACCACAGTACTAGATTACTCACAATTGGTAGGTTTACAGATTTGGATTGTTAATTGGTACATGGTATTCTCACCATTGGTGGGATATGGAGTTTAGCCTCCATAACAGACCGTCAAACCAATGCAACCCTCTGAACATCTTATCGCTAACTATGCGCAAGTCCTGAGTAAAAATGGAGGTTCTTTTTTTTGCCTTAGAAAGATGCTGGTACGTTATTAAAGGCCGGAGCGATGGCTAAAGAATTGATCCTGTGCAATAATGAAGTCAAGTTGAATTACGTTAAAGATGAAGACACTGCATGGAAGCTGGTTTTCAAGACGAGGTTAGTAACTATTGTTGTACGGTATCGTAATTTAACCAGTAGGCCTACTATGTTGAGAATCCCATGTTTTTAAGCAGCTTGGATTCGTGGCGTCTCACCCATTTTTCTCCCAAAGTGTGCTATACCTGAACACAATTACAACCAGAATGGTACAAGATAATTAAATGGAGTTTTCAGAACTGATTTAACAGTTAAATAAGTAAGGTGAAACCTGTCATATTTATTTATTTTAATACCTCTCTTTGTGCTCATGTCTGAAATCAAAGGGGTTTGATGAATTCAAATGTTCAAATATAAAATATAAACATGAATGATTGTGAAAGTTTACATGAAATGTCAGTAATCAATTCAGCTTTGAATTTTCAAATGGTTGATCTTGTACCTTTTATATTTAAACAAGTACAATATTTCAAGCACTAAGCAGCATCCCACGCTCTTGTAAATCATGTTGTGATTGAGATCAAACGGACTGTAGATTCAGAATGGGAATAGCTCGCTTGATCCAACTACCACAAAGGCATCATGTTTGTCATGTACTGCAAATGTGTACATGTTGGCTCACATTATTTTTCTCAAGGGTAACTGACCCCGAGCGTAACATTTTAACTAGGCGCTAAATGACCTCGCTGTCGATGCGCCTTGAAACCCTAATATTCATTCATTCTTGGTATTGGTCGCATTGACTTTTCATTCAAACATGTTGTACCGGTAGTGAAACTGCTTTATACTATTTAGAGACATACTGGTATCTCCTAAACTGCTCTCGACCCATAATAAACATTCCCAATAAGTTTCATGTCACGGTAGAACCTCTTTAGTAAGTTTCTCGTTGGTACATTTTTCACCTTGGTAAGTTTTATTCTTTGATCCCATCTACCCATATGCTCCCACATGTTGAATAGTTTCTTTAGTAAGTTTCTTTTGTCTGGGCCCCTGAGAAACGTACTGAAGAGGTTTCACTGTATTTGCATGGAACGGTTCGTTGAGAGAGAAGAATCGATGACAAAAATATTGGGTGTTAGGCCTACTGTTTCTTACAAATTACAATTGATGTGGCCTAACACATATGTTATTATAAAATTTGACTCATTAACATTCTCAACAAATATTGGCTGCATCTTGTAGTGTTTTTGTTAATTTTGTATCTTGCACTGTTGAAGGTCTTTGATAATGTATTCATGTGAATTGTGAATCCCCTCGACAGGAACCACTTGACCTCTTGGTGCTAGGTACATCTTAAGGTTTTAGCTTTTAGGTCTACATTTTTAATGGGTAATTTCAAAAGTTGTATCTGTATGGTTCAAATCTGGTCACTAACATCTATCGTGATTATGTAGCTACTTTACCATTTGAACTAGTTACCGTGCAGTGAAACCTCTGTGCGTCATTTTCTCACGGGATCAGAATAATAATGAACCCGGGTACAATGTTCAGAGGTTTCAATGCATAGGAATGCTCGTAACCCTTCCATCTTTGTACTATATTGATTGCTGTATCACTAGCATTTTTGTTACAGTTGAAATAGTGTGCTTAGGTAATGGACTTATTGCCTACATAGGACTATGGTATTGCACAGGTGGCTGGAGTAGATTATTAATTATTTAATTTCGTAGTTATGATGGAGAGTAGGGCTTACTTGAATACTCATTTTATAATTGGTTTACTTTTGATTTGTCGCAGATTGGAAAATCTATTGCCTGGCATTAAAATCACTCAGTTGATACCATCTCCCATGCCTGCCGAGTGGATAGCACCAATCGTTTGTGAAAGTGATATTGGTCTTGTCGGCTTCTTGGACAATATTTTTGATCAATGTAAGTTTTTCAAAACTCTTTTCATTCATCTATTATCTGTCATGTTAGGCTTCTATAATTTATGAGCCACTTCATATTCTTTATTAGTACTGTATTATTGGTTTCATATCTTTTTAGATCCTGATGAACTGCCAGATAACCTGCTCAAGTCCGTTATTGCTTATTTCACTAAACGTGCTCTGTCCTATTCACTGACTGATGAAGTCTATCGGTTTTTGACACAAGGGTTCATTCATTTAGAACTTTTGAATGATAAACACCCTTCGTCTTATAGTTTTACCAATGTAGGCTTGTCTAAATTTCCAAGCGGTAAATCACTGGAAGATTTCAATCGATTACTTCCACCTAATTCGTGTTTCGAGACTGCTTTCACAACTGACAGTCCAATAACTCGCATTGTGCCGCAGCGATCTGTCGACACTCTCCATCTCTCGCCACAAGCTGGTTCGTGTGATAACTTGACTTTGGGAGTCCATTCAAGGTCTAAAAGCAAATCTGTGTCAACTCTGCCATTAGTGAGAAAAGGTAAAATGAGCAGTATTCGAAGTCTGTCGTCTATCAAACGGCTTCGAAAGGAGAAAGTCAATCAGCAAGAGAAAAGTCAGGAACTAGGTGGCTATGTCAACACAGGTTTAGTTTTGGAAGATGTACCGAGCCTAGATTATAGAGCTGCACTAGGTTCAATTCAGAAACTAATGGAATGTTCTCGTAAGAATGATGTCAAACCGCCAAAGAAACAGCATGGAAAGAGTAGCGACATCAAGTTCCAGTCCAATGACGGCTTTCGAGGAGGTTGGATATTCGATAATGAAGTAGGACGGTGGGATATTGCCGACGGAGAAGAGTGTATGATTTACGAGAGAAAGAACTTGAGCGGGGACGCAGATCTCGACGATGCCATTACTGTTGAACCTAGCGAATTGTCTCCATACTATAGTGCCACTGAGGCTTTTAGCAATAAGCCGAAATGGGAAGATCATGATTACGTTAATGTGCGTCGTCGCACTGAAGATAATATCTTATTCAATACATCGTTCTGGATGCAACGAGAGGAGGAAAGTGACAAGTCGGACAGCAGAGATGACAGCGACGGTTATGATGCAGGTGAAAGTGACAGCGAGGGAGCTTCGTATTATACAGCTGCATCAAATTCGGTAGTGAATACATCCGTCCGTAGTATAAATGATTTGACTGCAATAGAAAAGGAGCCTTGGTTGAATCAAGTAGAGACAGTGGCAGTGATGTTTGTTCAGTTGGTTATGCTGTGCATACAGCCCGAAAAGCGCGGCCACCTGCGTCAGTTATTGCTGGCAATGAAAGTTGTTGCACAATGGCCAAAGAGTCTCATCAAGGTGAGTTGGCCTTCAAAATGTAGGTGTTACCATTTAAACAACTGAACCTACTAGGTAGGGTCTACAGTTAACTGCTGTTAATTTGAATTAACTGGAATTCAACATAATACCATTTTTACTGTAATTCAAACAACAGTTGCGGTATTTTTGGATCCATTGAATTTCAAATTGACAAGGTTTCATGTAGTGGTGTGTTTTCTGGAAAAATTAAATTAGAAATATTTTCTTGCTTTTTTATGAACTGTTTTTATTGGATCACTCCCACATATATTATTCACAGAAAAGTGATACTGGTATTGAAATGTTTGGGCCTATAGGCCCACTGTAATCTATGGAGTGAACAAACCTCGGATCAAATGTCTAGGTAGGTGTCTGTATAATTTTAAAACCAAACCAACGAGTAGAAAAAATTAAGCAGAAAAATTCAACATTGGTTATATGAGGGCCATCCAGAAAGTGAGTCTCTCACTCGTCCCACAGCTAGCACACCTTATATTGCGCGAAGCGACTGCGCGTACGTGATATAGCATTGATGTAGCATGGCGCATGCTTTATCGGTACTTCCTGCGTTCCTACAGTAGCATGGTTACAGCTGTTTAAGATGGAGGCACCGGCACAGTAGCTGAGTGGTTAGCTCACTTGCTTCGTGATCCGGGAGGTGAAGGGACATATCGGACCCGGTTCGATCCCCGCCACCGTCCATCTTTACAGGGGTCTATCGTGGTTTCCCTCTGTAGTCTAGGCTAATGCTGGGATGGTTCCCACAATATAGGCCACGACCGCTTCCTTCCCACTATCCTTCCCACTACCCATAAAAACCTTCATCTCATCTTCCCATCATCTCATTAATCATCCATCCGACGCCAATAGATCTTAGTAATCATTACAGTGCGTCGTTAAAACCCAATATAAAAAAAATAAAATAAAGATGGAGGCTCTTATCTCCCATCGATTGTGAAGTGCGGTCTGTGTTGCGGTTTCTGAATGCACAGAGCATAGCGCCGAACGAAATTCATCGTCGCTGTGCCGGGTCTATATGCCTAACGTCATGAGCAAGCAGATACTGCATCGCTGGTGCAGACAATTTTCAGCAGGTCGACAAAGTGTGCATGGTGAGAAACTCGGCCTCTCACTGCACTTCTCACCATGCACACTTTGTTGACCGGCTGAAAAATGTCTGCACCAGCGATGCAGTATCTGCTTGCTCATGACGTTGGGCCCATAGACCCGGCACAGCGACGATGAATTTCGATCGGCGCTATGCTCTGTGC
Source organism: Brachyptera risi (assembly GCA_964007535.1). NCBI lineage: Eukaryota > Metazoa > Arthropoda > Insecta > Plecoptera > Taeniopterygidae > Brachyptera > Brachyptera risi. The sequence continues at coordinate 72,256,465 of OZ023327.1, read as the reverse complement.
ATTCAGAAACCGTAACACAGACCGCACTTCACAATTGGCGGTAGCTGGAATTAGAGCCTCCTTCTGAAACGGCTGCAACGATGCTACTATAAGAATACAGGAAGTACTGTTAATGCATGCGCCATGCTACGTCATTGCTCTATCATGTACCTGCAATCGCTTTGCGCAATTTAAGGTTTGCTAGCTGTGGGACAAATGGGAAACTTACTTCGTGGATGGCCCTCGTATATAGGAGTGGGGTGGAAAAAAATGAATTATGGAAGCAGAAAAACAATGTATTTGGGAATGATACATTGAGGTTTCACTATAAGGAATGTGCGAACCTGTTTTTTGAACTCGAACAAACTTGATACTAAAAAGTACAAACTTTTTTAGAAACTTATAATTAAGAAATCTACAGATGAAATGAGTTGTTTGGGGGCTACAAATAATAATTATTAAATTAATCAAACAAAATAATTTGATATAGACTCGTGACTGGAAATTTGAATAATTAATAATAGGTCAAGAAATCTCCAACTCACATCAGCACTACTTGGTGTAAATCAAAATACCGTACTCGTAAAAATCCAGGCATACTTTTATACGTAGATAATTGAGTGGCTTTATTCCAGATTGTGAATTGTCTGAGCAACACTCTGACATTAGGTGTATCACCGACCAAAGTAGACACGGTACTGAGACGGAAGATATTCCACTTCATGGTAACACACCCGAGTGTTATATTCGAGCTACCAGAAAACTTGTTGCAACAAGTACGGAAGTGTACCATGTTTGTGCAAGAGGGACGGACCAGCGCCACTTTGCCTAGCCTCGGCCGGAACAACAACACTGTTGCATATTGCGAACAAGTGTCGACCCAACAGTTTGAGCAGCAAAAGCAAAGAAACTCACAAACAGCAATTTCTAATCTACTCAATGATATTTTGAGTAACACCAAAATGACTGCTAAAGAAAAGAAGAAAAAAATGAAAATGGTTAGTTCTAAATTGTAGATTTATAACTACTGGTGTATGATTAAACGAGAGAAATGTTGATCTATTATTTGGCCAATGCATGCCTTCCCTAAATTATTGAGACTCCTAGCCTAATTTAGGACCTGTTGGTTGCCTGGGTGTCATAGTCGTTAATTCTATCAGCTAGGCCTAGCTATAGGTTTTCCATTTTTTCCCATGACCTGGTCAAGTCATCTAGGTTTACGTTCCTTTATCAATAATTTCTTTTCAGTTGAGTAAAATGACAAATGTTTGTCACCCTTCCTTTCAGTTATTGGACCTTGACAGTTCCAACCAAAGTTATTCCCTAACTTGTTCATGTTTTTGTTTATATTTATTAACTTGTTTCTTTTCTTAATTCCAGTTTAAAGAAACGTACCCGCACATATATTACGCGCGGTTTCCTTATGACGAAAAAGTGGAAAAACAGCGCATTCTACAGCCTGTGATTACGAAATTCAGGAGCCTTCGTATCTAGATATCTTCCAACTCGTAGGTTTGCAGACGTCAGAGCTTCAGCCTGAGACCTAGTTATAGCAAATTAAATATTTTAAAATGTCATTGAAGTCTGTCTGCATTGTATGTGTTGGGTATATATTTATATATACTAGTGTGTGTGTGTATGTATCCAAATATATATATATATATATATATATATATATATATATATATATATATATATATATATATATATATATATATATATATATATATATATATTTATATATATGTATACAGTATATATATATATATATATATATATATATATATATATATATATATATATATATATATATATATATATATATATATATATACTATACTACATATACTACGCCATACATGATACTTGAAAAAATACATGCAACTAAATTAGTTGTCGTTATGTAATTGAAATTAATTTTTCTGATTGGCATGTAGAAATATAAATTGGGAATCGAAGGTAAATTCACGACTATCACTCGCAGGGTATGGCCTGGCCTACAATAGTAACATACCGGTATATTCTAATGTGCATTTCATAACCAGCAGAATTAACTGAGATCGTACCGGATCCATGACAATGGCAAACAGCTTTCACAATTCTCTTCATGTCTCAAAATAATTCAAGATGATCATTCAAAGTTTTAAACTTCCACTGAAATATTAAATTATAGAAAATATAATAAGTTTCTCCTAATTCTCTCCGTTCTCTGCCTTTCTGGAACTTCTCAGGGAATTCTTATGTTTTTGGTCTTGGGAGATCTTTCTTTCTTCCCATCACTAGTATGTGTATATATTTGGATATTTGGGTACAGTGAAACCTCTATCCATCGTTTTTCAAGGGACCAGGAAAATAAAACCATCAATCCAGGAAAACTATCCATCCAGGAAAATTTAACATTGATTACATGGGAGTGGGGCTAGAAAAAATGAATGATACATCCAGGAAAATTTAACATTGATTACATGGGAGTGGGGCTAGAAAAAATGAATGATACATCCAGGAAAATTTAACATTGATTACATGGGAGTGGGGCTAGAAAAAATGAATGATACATCCAGGAAAATTTAACATTGATTGCATGGGAGTGGGGCTAGAAAAAATGAATGATACATCCAGGAAAATTTAACATTGATTGCATGGGAGTGGGGCTAGAAAAAATGAATGATACATCCAGGAAAATTTAACATTGATTGCATGGGAGTGGGGCTAGAAAAAATGAATGATACATCCAGGAAAATTTAACATTGATTACATGGGAGTGGGGCTAGAAAAAATGAATGATACATCCAGGAAAATTTAACATTGATTACATGGGAGTGGGGCTAGAAAAAATGAATGATACATCCAGGAAAATTTAACATTGATTACATGGGAGTGGGGCTAGAAAAAATGAATGATACATCCAGGAAAATTTAACATTGATTACATGGGAGTGGGGCTAGAAAAAATGAATGATACATCCAGGAAAATTTAACATTGATTACATGGGAGTGGGGCTAGAAAAAATGAATGATACATCCAGGAAAATTTAACATTGATTACATGGGAGTGGGGCTAGAAAAAATGAATGATACATCCAGGAAAATTTAACATTGATTACATGGGAGTGGGGCTAGAAAAAATGAATGATACATCCAGGAAAACGATAGATCCGAGAACGATGCATACAGGTTTCACTGTATATACTTGGATGTATGAATATTTGAGTATGTATATTTTCTTTTAAAAATCAATATTTCCAATGTCTTACTTTTACTATCAGACTAGGGCAGACTAGGCCTCAGTAGTATACAATGGAAACAATGTTATGAATATCCATAGAACTATCAGTTACCCATGTAGAACACACCAGTATTAGTATTTAATTTGTACTATGTAGTGATTAAGGTACCTGAAATTGTTTTTACCTTGCCATCAAGATATTTGAACTGTGAAGTACAAATAATCCATATATCTATTAGCGTAGTTAGACTAATCCCAATTTTTATAACAAAGTGGTGCTAAGTGAATGGTACTGAAACTGAAATGCTAATCCAGGTATTCTCTCAAATCAGTGTGTTCCGTATTTGGTTACGAATAATGGATACAAGCGGCACACGTTGTGTCCGATATATAAACTAAACAGTAATCGTTTTGTTATGCTTGATTTGTTATTGTGATTTAATCGTGAATTCAGCCGGCTGCAACTGTTGAAATATTAGCATTTCGTGTGGAGTGAACTTGATGCATATGGAATAGGCCTACTCTGTGTCGTAAGATGACAGTCAATCCCATTATCTTCGGACTTATGACCATCAGCGCTCGCTTGACAAGACCTGCAACTGTTGAAATATTAGCATTTCGTGTGGAGTGAACTTGATGCATATGGAATAGGCCTACTCTGCGTCGTAAGATGACAGTCAATCCCATTATCTTCGGACTTATGACCATCAGCGCTCGCTGGACAAGACCTGCAACTGTTGAAATATCAGCATTTCGTGTGGAGTGAACTTGATGCATATGGAATAGGCCTACTCTGCGTCGTAAGATGACAGTCAATCCCATTATCTTCGGACTTATGACCATCAGCGCTCGCTTGACAAGACCTGCAACTGTTGAAATATCAGCATTTCGTGTGGAGTGAACTTGATGCATATGGAATAGGCCTACTCTGTGTCGTAAGATGACAGTCAATCCCATTATCTTCGGACTTATGATCATCAGCGCTCGCTGGACAAGACCTGCAACTGTTGAAATATCAGCATTTCGTGTGGAGTGAACTTGATGCATATGGAATAGGCCTACTCTGTGTCGTAAGATGACAGTCAATCCCATCATCTTCGGACTTATGATCATCAGCGCTCGCTGGACAAGACCTGCAACTGTTGAAATATTAGCATTTCGTGTGGAGTGAACTTGATGCATATGGAATAGGCCTACTCTGCGTCGTAAGATGACAGTCAATCCCATTATCTTCGGACTTATGATCATCAGCGCTCGCTTGACAAGACCTGCAACTGTTGAAATATTAGCATTTCGTGTGGAGTGAACTTGATGCATATGGAATAGGCCTACTCTGCGTCGTAAGATGACAGTCAATCCCATCATCTTCGGACTTATGATCATCAGCGCTCGCTGGACAAGACCTGCAACTGTTGAAATATTAGCATTTCGTGTGGAGTGAACTTGATGCATATGGAATAGGCCTACTCTGTGTCGTAAGATGACAGTCAATCCCATCATCTTCGGACTTATGATCATCAGCGCTCGCTGGACAAGACCTGCAACTGTTGAAATATTAGCATTTCGTGTGGAGTGAACTTGATGCATATGGAATAGGCCTACTCTGCGTCGTAAGATGACAGTCAATCCCATCATCTTCGGACTTATGATCATCAGCGCTCGCTTGACAAGACCTGCGACTGTTGAAATATTAGCATTTCGTGTGGAGTGAACTTGATGCATATGGAATAGGCCTACTCTGTGTCGTAAGATGACAGTCAATCCCATTATCTTCGGACTTATGATCATCAGCGCTCGCTTGACAAGACCTGCGACTGTTGAAATATTAGCATTTCGTGTGGAGTGAACTTGATGCATATGGAATAGGCCTACTCTGTGTCGTAAGATGACAGTCAATCCCATTATCTTCGGACTTATGATCATCAGCGCTCGCTTGACAAGACCTGCAACTACTTGGCTGCCTTGTTCCAAGTCTTCACTCATAGGTATGTAATAACAAAATTGACTTTAAACTTTTGGTACTTGTAATCCAGGAAAGGTAGAAGGTGGAGGGGACAACCCAATGCATCTAGAAGCAGAAAAAAGCATTTTTATACAATGCCACCAACAATGATTGCAAGTAGGGCCATAACAAACCGGATCATGCGTCGATAATAACTCGAGTTGCCGTCAAATATCAATATTTTCCATCAATATTCGATATCATCATTTGGATTCGATATCGAAATGAATTCTTTTGATTATTTTGATAGCAAAAATGAATTCAATATCAATTGAATGAACAGTTGACTGTCAACTTGCCTTAGTTACCATTTTATGCATGTAGGTCTACTAGTCCAAGTTCGGGTCCACAGTCGTTTATTTACACTTGAAGTGTGTGTGTCGAGTCAAAGGCAAATCCGTACTGCGTCTCACAAAATAATTGCTGAAGGCTAAATAGATGTGACGTAGACCTGAAAAAAATCCAATAATATTGAACGGAACTCATAATTTTTCGATATTTTCTATTTGGTATACTATTCGGTATCTTGACTAATTCTTGGTCGAACGGCAACCCTTATAGTAATGTATTCTCTCACATTAAGTTATTCAGTTTTACACAACATATTTAGAATGCTTATGATTGCATATCTCTGTAGGCCTACAAGGTTTGGTAATAATCTTGTAAACTTGAACCAAACCATTGATTTTGCAAGTGGAAAATTATTTTAAAAAATCAATTAAAAAATCAATGGCTGAACACAGCTTGTTTGTACCAACACAAGGTTCACACTAGCTCGTGCATGCATTTTGGACAGCCCTGCCGCGAGAGCGAGTTCCAGTGTATTTAATTTTGCGCATTGACTACATAGACGTCATTCTCTCTATCTCTTTCTAATCTAGTTACCTTCTTCTTTCGGGGATACACTTCTAATACTTGACTAATCCATTGCAAAATCTGATACATATTTAAATGTGGAAATAGAATACGTAGTATGTGGGCCCATTTGAAAAATTGCACTTCCATAATTTTGTTGGCCTATAGGCTTATGTAAATGTTACAGGCTAATCTTTCGACATATTTTAGGCCTGCGTCTGACAATGAATTATATCAATCCATTCCTGAATATTGTTTTTAATCAACTAATGTAGCAGACCTAATCAATATACGTATATTATATACATTTTTGTTTTGGTCAAGTTTGCTGTTATGATACATGATACTGTGATGACAGTTCTCATTGTTACTAGATCCTCAAGGTTTCCAAGTGCCAATTGATATAATAATAATGTTTCAATATGTTTAATACCGGTACTTCTATTACATCCTGTTTTTGGTATGGTAGCCTAGCCTTTTGTGCACCGGCACAGTAGCTGAGTGGTTAGCTCACTTGCTTCGTGATCCGGGAGGTGAAGGGACATATCGGACCCGGTTCGATCCCCGCCACCGTCCATCTTTACAGGGGTTTTTCGTGGTTTCCCTCTGTAGTCTAGGCTAATGCCGGGATGGTTCCCACTATATAGGCCACGACCGCTTCCTTCCCACTATCCTTCCCACTACCCATAACAACCTTCATCTCATCATCCCATCATCTCATTAATCATTCATCCGACGCCAATAGATCTTAGTCATCATTACAGTGCGTCGTTAAAACCCAATATAAAAAAAAAAAAAAAAAAAATATACACAAGCTTACAAGTTTGTAACTATGCAAAAGTTTTCTCTGCTCATGGGGGATGTTTCTTCTCCATGTAACAGCCAGCTCAGTCTATCTACGATAATCCTTTGAATGACCGCTAGCATTCAATTCATTATTAAGATACGAAAGTACGTAGATACCTAGTTGGTGTATTTAGCATACCTATATCCTCGAGACTCGGGTGATTACTGTTTGCTTAATGACCCCACCAACAGCTAGGTTACTTATTTGGGGCCATTCACAACTGAAGTGGAGAGTAAACTCAGATTCAAGAGCAAGATTTGCCCAATGCCATTTCATGTTCCCATTTCATAACTACACGCAATAGCAGTAAGGAATTGGCCGTAATTGCAATGTTAGTAAACTCCAAACATTGCTCCTAATTTTACATCAACCTGTTGGCGTCGGCCAATTGGCTTAGAAATTGACAGCAACATGAAACGTTACTGTCATTTGATACTATACATAAACTCTCTAATTAACTTTTTTCTACTGCTAAATAGGCTGTTGTGAATAACCACGAATACTTCCTTTTGCTCTTAAAGTTGGCTTTACTTCTAATTTTGGTTGTGATTAGGCTTTTAGTAATTGTATAGGCCTAGTTTTGACTTTCCAAAATTTTGCACGTCAATTGCTGCATCTTTCTTGATACCGTAATATCAAAAGAATTCCAAAATAATGTGTGTATTTATAAGTCCAGTTGTCACACATCTGAATAGGGGGTTCGGATAGAAATGCCGAATTCTACTTGAAGTTTTCACCCTCCTCTCCTAGTAAATCACACTTCCTAAGAGATTGATTGCATGCTTTTCAAGATTATGTAGATATTCAAGCCAATCTGATTCAGTATCAGGCATGGCTCACATTCAGACCTACTTTTGACTGGATGTCATGTTCATTCATGCCTGCTTAATTGAATGAAAACAAATGATAATATGCATAACTGTCCTTTAGTCATGGTTGGCAGTTTTGCTTAGTGATGGTGAGGTGATGTTCACAATATATTTTCCATGATTTTTATTTTATGATATGATGCAAGCATGCTTAAACTTACCAACTTTTTGTGTGTGTGTGTGGGGGGGGGGGGGGATAGCAAAGATATCCATACGCTCAAAATCTGGTCTCTGTTCTATTTCTTTGTGCGGAGCTCCGCAGGTCGCAAGACAAGACAAGACCGATACAAATGACATTTTTTCTAGACAATAGGGGTGTACTAGTGTTCTACTTTAGAGCTAAGCAATTTTGGGTAATAATAAGCCAGGTGGATTTTGAGAATTTGTCAGTTGAAATTTTGAAAATACCTGTAAGGATTACATGGTGAAAAAAAAAAAAATAAGATTTTGATTTTGAGATGTAAGGACAACAATGATGAACGTGATTTACAAGTTTTACTAAAATAGGTAATTAGCAGTTCCAAAATTAAGAGTCCACTGGAGTCGATTTAGCAAAATATCAGTTTCTTGGTGATAACTTTGGATAGTAAGAGATATCGAAATTCTAATACACGAGAAACATAGATAATTATAATAGCTTCAAGATGATATAAGTTATAACTATTCAAGTCATATTGCATGACTGTCGAGCGTCGATAGCTAAAAAATTGTTTTTTCAGCCGTCGACGCTTCACAGTTATGCAACGTGACTTGAATAGTCATCACATATATCATCTTGAGGCTATTATAATTATCTGTGTTTCACGCTCACCGGTATTAGAATTTTGATATCTTATACTGTTCAAAAGTTATCGCCATGAAATTGATATTTTGCTAAATCGACTCCCATGGACTCTTAAGAGGCCGCAGGCGCTCGTATTTCACGCCGCAAACTCTCACGGCCGTAATTTTTGGGATATCAATATGATTGTTTTTGCATTCTGTTGATAATTGAAAGAGGGAGGTTATCGCATTAACAGAATTTTGAACAACAAATTTGTAATTTTTCAAATTTTTCAAATGGAAAATGAAAATATTTCTAGTTTACGGAAACATAGATATATATTTTTGAATACCGAAAAATAATATGGACTGTGAAATATATCAAAAGTGTGAGTAAGGGAATTAACGGCGTTTACGAGAATACGAGTTCGGCGGGCTAGTCTATGGGCTGCGCCTAGCACACGATGCATGTTAACTCGAGTCTGAATCGAGCGAACAACGAGCCCGTGTAGCGCGCCTGCGGCCTCTTAAGCTGTGCAGATGTTTATTATTTCACTTGAAGATCTTGCTCATCTTACAACTCATATTCTGCTTTTTCCTAGTATTGGTATTGTTTGAATTCCACTGCAACATTTTGAAAGAGCAATGCACAATGGATCTGACATAGCTGCGGGTAGAATGCACAGTATGAGTGTGCTCGAAATGCAGAATAACAATCATTTGAATATTACAGCAAGGGCTTCTGCATGGACTGTTTCTTGAGTGTAGTACTACTAATATTCTTATGCAAACACAGCATATGCATTGTAAGATGAGAGGGATATTTCTATGGAATGTACTTGAATTGGAATTATGAAAGCTAGAAAGCCTTGAATTTTCGTGTCATAATTCTGCATGTTGTCACTCGCTGCCTTTTTTCAAATAGATTCTTTTTTTAATTAACATTTTTTAAAGAAACTATTTTCATAAATTCACCATCTGGGTTGATCTTATGGGTTACTCAAAAATCTGAAGAACTGGTTTTTGTTATCACAAACGATTCGGTACTTTAAATATTTTGTTCTCAGCTAATCAGTATTTAAATGAGATACAAGGTATCCAACTAGTTGCAATACCAGTACTAGTGTTATATATTCTTATTATGTCTAGAAAAGATAAGAATTGAGATAATTTTTTCCTTAGTTCATATAAACTAGTGTTGGTATTTCAACTCACATAGCACCAACTTGGATAGCAACCTTTTATTCAATTTTTCCGCGTAAAATGTTATGATGTTATATATAGAAGATAACGTACGTGTCGTGAATGTAATTGGTCGTGACTGCGTCCCCTGCTGCCGCAGTCATTGCCATTCTAGAAAGACACTGGTTTGTCATTAGCATTGTGTTCTTGGAAGAGTAAGGTTGTATTAGTGACTTGAACATGCGTACTTCAACTAGAATGGTAAGCAGGAAATGAAACGTACTTGGAACATTTTATTGCTATAACTTGGGATTATGGCTTGTCCGAGATATTAGATTGCTCATTTATTATTGATCATCAATTTATTGCTTTCTGGTATTTTTTTCAAGGTTGGAAAGTTGAACTTGAAATCCTGATCAAGCTGAGCTGCGGCTTATATGAAGTTACATGTATGTGTATATAGATTCGTATAGATTCATATTAGGGATGACATCGATTCTCAAAATCGGGAATCAATTCTCTATGCTCCAGAATCGATTAAAAATCGATTTTGAAAAAAAAAATTGAAAAAAAGTTTATCCTCAAAAAAGTAGTGTAATTTGAAACTTTTTTTTTCAACCTTCCCAAGGCGTTCACGTGAAAAATAGCTGCTAAAGACTTCTTTGAACTGTACTGTGCCATTTGGGTATTTCCGTCAACATTCGACTGTCAGACGTAACCGAAGGGATAGCTTTTGTCCAGATAGTAATATCTCAACAATACAGAATAATATAGACAACGAAATGAGCACTTATTACGACGTAAAGAAAAGGAAATTTTTTTTAAAATCGATTTTTCGATTTGAGAATTGTTTTACAACAGAATCGATTCTTAATCGATTTTCGATTAATCGATGTTATCCCTAATTCATATATATATATATATATATATATATATATATATATATATATATATATATATATATATATATATATTATAAATATATATATATATATATATATATATATATATATATATATATATATATATATATATATATATATATATATATATATATATATATATATATATATATATATAGATAGATAGATAGATAGATAGATAGATAGATAGATAGATAGATAGATAGATAGATAGATAGATAGATAGATAGATAGATAGATAGATAGATAGATAGATAGATAGATAGATAGATAGATAGATAGATAGATAGATAGATAGATAGATAGATAGATAGATAGATAGATAGATATAGATATATATATATATATATATATATATATATATATATATATACATATATATATATATATATATATATATATATATATATATATATATATATATATATATACCTATATATATATATATATATATATATATATATATATATATATATATATATATATATATATATATATATATATATATATATATATATATATATATATATATACCTACCTACCTATATATATATATATATATATATATATATATATATATATATATATATATACCTACCTATATATATATATATAAATATATACCTATATATATATATATATATATATATTAGAGTTCCCAATCAATATTGAATATTTTGATTGATTTTCGATATCAAGATTTCGATTCAATATCGGAATCAATTATTTGATTCTCGAGTAATTCGATTTCGAATAAATAAACAGTGAACTATCAGTAGTGTGTCAGATTGGCCATATTGCCGACACATGTGTTTGCACTCGGTCCTCTGTTTCCAGGACCGATCTTTCTATCAGCTAGCACAGTTATTCTTAAGGAAGGGGGGGGGGGAAGGAGCCGCATCTCATCGGCTTGGATATTGCGATGTAAACAATCATATCATTGTTCTTTTTTTCTGTTGAGATCGACCTAAATCCTAATATTGGAATATAATTCATAATTTCATGTTGTTCACCATTAAACTCCTCTTCATATCTCAATAAAATATCAGAATGTTGGCATCAAATATCAATAATTCACTTGACAGTAGGCCTATGTGTCATTACAAGGGTGAATCACCGTTGGTCTATTCATATACGTAGCAATAAGCAGGACTCCAAGAAACGCAGAAAAGTAGTGCGCTTTTTACTTCATCAAAATGATATTTTCATCAATACAAGCCCAATAATTTTGTAATCCCGACTGAAATGAATCGAAATGGCGAGAATGTTTTTTACGTTTGTGTTTGTATAGTACAGCCAGCTCACATGTATTCTCTCTCTCTCTCTCTCTCTCTCCTACCACACTTCAATACCCTCTCACTGTACATTAGGCAATGTGGTTTCTGTCAGTCAGAACCAGAAATATTGGTAAGGTCAGAGCTCTGAATAGCTCTCAATGGTTTACTTCAGATCGGAACAATATTATTTCAATATTGAGTCATCAGGAAATACACGTATGATTATAAAAAGTCAAATTGGATAGAAAAAAATGAAAACAGCAAGTCATCAATAAACTCATGATATACAATGTAAATATTTAATATGTAATGCATTTCCAACAGTGCCGAAAAATGACAAGGAAACACATTTGTGTATCTCCAAATATTTACATATGCATAAAAATATTTAATCAATAAAGATAATTTCCTTATCATCACTCAGGAGTTCCATGAATGGTATCTCGAATGTCTTTCATAATAGTGAGAGATAGAACAGAGAACAGAAAAACCCTTGTACCATATAAGAGAAGAGAGATTGAGAACACTCGCAGTGACAGTCGTGTCAAGTCTATAACCTTAGATGTGATATATCACTACTATGCATGCCCGGCCGCTTATGCTAAGAATAGAGACAACAGACGGGAAACGATTTTATCTAATGAAATACGTACGCCTAGTTGTGACCACTTCTATATGCAATTGTTTCTGAAATTCGAAATGAACAAATTAAACAAAAACACACAATTTCCGTACTTTCGATTTTTGAATTTTTACAGATTTCCAAGTTGGATAATGACTGGTTCTACCCAGTCTTCACAAACTAGTACTCAGGTCTTCAAACCTCAGAACTGATGGCATCACTGGTTACTAATCAAGTGGAGAACTGATACTGTGAACAGACTTGCCAAATATCATGACCAATTAATTCTGAATTCAATGTATGAATCATGTATGGTTTTACGACGCCTTAACGACGGGGTTATTTGCATTTTATATTACTGCGTATTCTGCCTGAACGATCGCGTGTTTGCCCTGTGCTCAACACTGACAACCGACGGTCTCTGTATTGTTGTGACCACTCTGTGTGGTTCTCAGTCAAATGACGCTCAAAGTGTTCGTACCGGCGCAAAGGCAGATTTTCACTACACGTCACAAAAAGATTACAGGCGACTAAGAACCATGATTTGGACCTTAAGTGAATCGATGTTTTCAATCGATTTTCAATATAGCACATTTTGGTATCGTTTGCATTGTCTCGATCAATTGGCAACCCCAATATATATATATATATATATATATATAAATAAATAAATATGTACCTATATCTTCTTTTCTTTACCAATGAAATCATGGGAGGGAGAACGTGTGTGTGTGTGTCTGTACGTCCGTTCGCTCTATGAAGCCTGGTAAAATAGGTTTCGAGTAGTGGAACGGGCGATGGTGCCGGATCGGATAAAATGATAAGATGCGGTTTCCCTGACATGTGTCGAGGTCGGGATTTTCTTCGGCGTGCAATTGGGCCTAGGGGGAGGAGGGTGGGAAAGGCAAAACATGTACTTAATACAAGAGAAGACAGAGAGAGGGAGGGGGAAGGGGGCACGTCATATGACGTGCTAGTGTGTATATATATATATATATATATATATATATATATATATATATATATATATATATATATATATATATATATATATATATATATATATTTGTGTGTGTGTGAGTGTGGTTATGTGGCTCAAGAGACCACTGACGCCTACTGGGTGTGTAAGCTTTCTCGCCACAAACTGACGACCACAGCTCTCAAAATATCAATAATTATTGAATTTTCGTTCTGTTTTGTTGAAACAGAAAAAGACTGGGTTTGCTCCAGTACAGAATTTTGATAAGATATGCGTACTGAACCTGATGCTCGATCAAGTTTGTCTCCCAACGCCTGCTCGCTATCGCTATCAACATTGGAGGACAAAGCTTGAACCACAACTTTGCATTATACACTTCATCTTTACATTTTGACTTGGATTTATTTTCACGTCAAGTAAAGTGATTAGGACCTACGTACTTCCTTTTCACTTCTGAAATTATTTGACATGTATATGCTGACATTGGAAGACAAAGCATCATATCAATTCTGGCTACCTCGGCCAGTATTGTGACAGTAATTTAAATACGTATTCCCATTTGTTTCAGATGCTTCAGTGCGTTAGGGGATATCCTTGCCAGAAGTGTATTGCACTCTCCAGTGTGGGCTGGTCTACTGACGAGACAGCCAAGAAGTTTAAAGAATACTTCGAGTTCAAGGAGGTGAACTGCAGTGTATGCGGTGAGATTGTGCTCGTGTGGCAAAAGGTTCCGGGGGTTCTGGGCAGCTCCGACCAGATGGTGGACCATGTCAACTATTTCTATAAAGCCAAGAAATGGATGGCCAAGATGTTTGAGGTTAGTACCTAGATGTAGTTCCTCCTCACTAGGTACAGTATTTGAGTCTTGGAAGACATGCTTTTGTGGGCTAGGATTAGTTGAAAGTTTGTCTAGCACTGAGAATTACCATTTTGGTTGATTGCGATTTCTTGGACAACTAGACGTAGGTACATTTTTTTGCAGTGTATACAAATTTAATACGAATTTGAATTCTAGATTTTTATTTCGATTTGGTTTCTGTGAGGTAGAATAGTGAAAACAATTGATGATCTCTTCCTTTCCTCGCACACGCCAAATCAAATGAATGAGGAAATGCGGTTGGTTATTGAATTTATGATTCACCCAGTCAAGTGAGAGAAAGTTCACACTTGAATAGGCCTTTATACAATTTAAGTATACATCCCAAGGAGCACAAATCTAATAACTACGCGTATTTCGTGTCTCACATTTCCCACATGGACACATGGATCGTGTGTCAAAATTCAAATGCAAAATACCATCTAAATGTGACACAATTCCCAAAACTTATTCCTACTTATTTTGAAGATGCAAATTGCGTGTGTACTCACCGATGTTATTATTAGGTATATGTATGGCTTGATCATTGACCGCCCAGAAAAACATTGTTTTAACGCAGTTTCTCCCTTGGTTAACAAATGCATTGTCTACGTGTATTTCATATTTCGTGGTGGTTTACCGACAAGAAACACGTCGTTTTACCACAGCAATTCTTCATTGGTTGTTTTATTCATCAGGTATTTCGTTCAAGAAAACCATTGGGAAGACATTGATTCTGTGCATGAATACCATTAGTTTTTGATAGCACAATTGACCTGTTCTACTGATAATGCTTTTCAGATCGTTTTAACATATCTTCTCAAAGAGTCATTCAGGTACGGATTCACTGTTTTTCGTGTCAGAAAAGTATTTCATTTTACTGACACAAAAAACATGTTACTTTTGATATGTGAAACACACATGAAAGATCATTCTATTTCTTGTCTTTTTTCAGTTTATGAGGAATAGATAATATGGTAGATAATATTCTGGGATCTGGGTTAAATTATTGAATCACTTTGACAACACCAACTTATAGCTATTTGATTATTTTCAAAGTGATTAAATAATTTTACGTACATCACAGAATATTATCCAACTTATTATCTCTTCCTCCGACCTTAAAAAAAGATGAGAAATATAATAACCCTTCATGTATGTTTCACGTAATAAAGCAGCATGATTTTCGTGTCAACAAAATGAGAACATGTGGGACAGAATGAAGGAAGGGGTGCCAAGCTGGAATGAATACATTTTGCATAATTTATTCCAAAAATGTGTATAGTTTCATGATAAACACTAAACAGTGGAATACACAAATACCGGCCATGTTCGACTTATGCACAATATGGAAAATACCAAAATATCAGATTCAACATATTAGCAAATAACTAAAACATACAATTCACACTGTGATCATCAAAATAACTCAGATTAGTATTTATAATAATTTCAACACCCTTGTGGCGCATATACCATATGTCGAAAGTCATCAACTACCTTGACTACTGGAACAAATACGTATTATTCACTGTTATATTTTTTACTCATTAATGAAAACGTATTTCAGTCACAAACACCATCAATGCATAATTTACCGGCCGATCACTCTGAAGCTGAAAGTACCGTATGAATCTTCTTCAAATGGAAATTTGAAGTTCTGAGAATCAGATTTTATGATGAGTTTTTCAAGAAATGGATGTGGGTTTGTAGGCCTGTATTCAATATAGTGGTCACTGAACAATATAGCTGAAAACTCCAAGATGACAGCAGATGAAAATATACCTATGTTATGAGTAGATAGATTAACAGCTAGACCCAAATTGCACAGTATTTTTGAGAAGCGTGCAGCCCCCGTCGAAGTATGGTACAAAGTAGAAGGCTTGTAAAACACAAATTACATTGATAAAGGGTTGAAATTTTGGAAATGTATTGCATTTATTGCATTTGTTCATTGAATTTATTGATGGGAATTATTGCAGCTATTTGCAGCGTCTGTAAGCCTCTGAAAAATGAAGTGATTATTCAAAAGTACCGTTAAAAATATGAGAGCGAGAACATTTCGCTGGACTTCTTTCTTCATTTGTAGACCTAAGCGGCATTCTGCATCAATGTTGTGCTTTGTGTGTCGAGTTAGTCGCCTGTTGCTGTTTTCAATTATGCATTTTTCCAAACAGCAGCTGTAAAGAAAATTATATTTTAGTTATTGTAAATTTCATTTGTATTTTTCCATTCTATTGTTTTTTTTCTTAGGTGTAATCCATCTATTCATTCATCCATTTATTCATTTTTTAATCTGACTAGGTCGGTAATTATCCATCATTCATTTATTCATTGACATACCCATTCATTCATCTTTTGCAGTTAACCTACCAATGAAGTTTGAATTGTAACTATTCTCATTCATTTGGATCAACTCATTGATTCTTAGGTCACAAAAGTCAAATTAGTTCTGAATGGAATCAAGAAAAACATTTTGTAAATACACATGATAATAGCATCATGAAATGAATGTTTAAATCAACTGTGATGTGGACATGGACTGAAGATATACATGTTGTTTATGAGACCGTCATTTATTCACTTCCAAATTCACATATTCACGATTCTCTGTCGTTTTACCCGTCTATGATGATATCATCACGTTAGTTATGATGCAACAAGTAATTAACCGAGTGACCATATCACTCATATTATCATTAATTAGCACAGATTTTTAAAACCGTAATATCTAAAGAACACAACAAGCTTGAGATAATACGAATAGGGCCTAAACCTAGCTGTTGCAAAGCCTATCCATATATAAAAGATGAAGTTTGAAATTTGATTGATGACATCACAGACGGTGAACCTAGCTCCTATAATTCAATTGAACTGTAGTGTGAACAATATAGTTTGTCACCTGAATGTTCTATTGGAACAGTAATATCAGTGCTTTCTAGTTCCAAGTTCTTCATCAGATGAATATCAACACTCCCTTCTAACTTTTCGAAGCAATATAATTATGACATGTGTACATATAGTGGTCGAGTACTCACCCTTCATCAATGGGTCCACGTTATATAGCTTTTATATATATGTATTAGGGATGACATCGATTCTCAAAATCGGGAATCGATTCTCTATGTTCCAGAATCGATTAAAAATCGATTTTGAAAAGAAAAAAATTGAAAAAAAAAATTGAAAAAAAGTTTCTTCTCAAAAAGTAATTGACTGATTATTACTTGTTTGTGTCTGTCAGATCTTCTGAAGTTGTAGAGGTGATATGTCTTGAGCTTTGAGTCTCTAACTCCATGTGCAATCAATTTAATTTCTTCAACATGTAATATACGATATTGTTCCAGATTGCTGTGCGTAAGTTCTGGAAGCTCTCTGCTCCTGGTTCAACTCCATGCTCTGCCTAATATCTCTCCATATTCGCACCACATTTGAATGTAGCCTACTGGCTAAGGTGTGTTGACATAATATTTGTAGAGGTTAGAGGGGATTTCACTCTGGTGAGTGTTGTCGTCCTTTTTTATTGATCTATGATATTAATATGTAAATTTTAATTCTACATTGATATAATACTTGTTGCTGTGCAGTAGATCTATAGGCCTACCTGTGTCCAAGGAAGAAGGTTCTGTGTGACCGGTCCCCTATCTGAGCTATCTCACACCATTAGCTCGCAGGTTGTTCTTGGTTACTTATTTCGTGGATGAAAATGAACATTTTTTAATTTAATTCCTTCTTCCAAAATATCGAGTATATGCACTTTCTCTTGCCATTCTTGAATAAGGCTAGAAGTTCATCACACACACACACACTTATTAACATACACACACTTATTAATCCCTTTATATATTGTTATACATTTATGGATCTGCATTACGATCTAGGATAAACATTTCATGACAAAATTGTGTTTGTTTTTCCTCCAACAAAGCAGACAATTTACTTGTGTCTGACTTAGTAAGTACATACTATTATTGTGCCATTGCATCACTGTTTTCAGTAAGGTAGGCCTATTAGTAGGCTACCGTATTAGTATTTTATTGGTGTTATTCAAGTTGCCAAAGCTGGATTCACAATGTGAACCAATGATTGGTGACTAGTACTAAATACTAAAATTAAGAATCTGAGCATTCACAAAGACTTGAATTACGAATCAATTTTGACAGTTATGACATACTTTTCATGAGTCGTAGCTCTTTTAAGATGACGGATTCAAATTGGAATCTACATGTTAGAAGGCTGTAAACGAGCAAATGTCTTGTTTGCCGCTTCCTGTTGCATTGACTTCCGGTCATTTCGAATTCATGACTTCTGATTGGTTAGACTAATGATTAATACTAAAGTTGAAAGTCGGTTAACTGTCAAGGTCAGTCACTAATATTAAACACAATGTAATCGTCAATACCGATTTTGTATCTCCCAGCTTGAGTCAATCATTGATCACTAATCATATGTTGGCATTGTGAATCCAGCTCAACAAACTGCCCAGTGGGTCGTAGAATTGAACATAGATTACCGGTAGTTGAAACATATGTGGTAATCACTTTGTTACTATTTCTCTAACCATGACTTGTTGATTTGAATAGGTCTATTGTAAATGAGTTTCACTGTTTGAAGTTTGGTAAAAATGACATGAAATTTGTTAATTTTTCCTGTCATCACCTCATCAATTTGTTTTCACATGCTCATCCATGCTCTCATATCAGATAGCTGATTGGTGGGGTTGTTCAACACCATTGACTTTTTTTTTTTATACATATTTCTGTTGAAAATATTGAAGTATAATAAGTATAGAGGTCAGTATTGACAATGGTATTGATCAACAAGCCTATCAGCAGCTAGATGGGTTTATTTTCAGCAGGCTCTATACATTTGTTTTTTCTTGGCTGATGAGAGCAGAGAGGAAAAACATACTGACTCTCATTTATGATGTTATGGTTGTGTGCTTCTTATATTTTAACAATATATTTCAATATTCATGTTTTATTTTAAATTATGGTTATTATCTATATTTACTTATTTTTCGTGAACATATTTTCATAATCCTGTTATACTTTTGGTTCATTGGGAAGTGCAACAAATACCTAGATGACAGTAATTCTGGGGCTAGTTTTGAATGAATTGTGACGCTATATTTTCCTAATTTCAGTGTGGAAATTATCATCTCAATTTCAGAAATTATATTGTAATCGTTTGTCCTTCAGGAAACATCCCTTTTTCTGAGTTTGACATAGGTGATACCTGATTCTGTTGATGTGCCGATACAGAGTAGACCATTTTCGAAAAGAATGAGCCATCTAGCGGCGATCGTTTGAACTAGAACGGGATGTTATTACCCGAGTTCAAAAGTCCTATGCTGCCAATGCCATTTAGCACGTTTGATTTATATTATTGTGCGTTACAGTGAACGTATTAAGCTATAATATGATAGTAGTTTCATCATTTATATGTTCACTATATACTGAGAGATTTACACACTGTCAGAGTGAGTAAGATGAGAGATAATGCAAGTTGTATATCTTGATGTTTTGCCTTTAACTCTGTGTAAAAGAGGGCCAACTTTTTGAACAGTACTAAAACTCCCACAATTCAATACCAGCGATCTCGGCTGCTAGGAGGCGGGCCGCGCCTGCGCATTGAATTATGAAAATGGTCTATCGGGTAATGCCTAGGTCATGACTCGGAAAAGGAGTGGAACAAATTATTCAATTAGCTATTTCTGAAATTGAAATGGTGAACTCTAGTTTTCACTAATGTTGGGGAAAAAATGGCATCATTAATCATTCAAATCTAACCTCAGGGATGTGATGTCCTTTAGAAGTTTGGCTGATCATATGCTCTGTGACTTGGAAAACAACTACTAGCCAATTTTCAGTATTACCTATAGTAAGCTATTTAATTAGCTACCAGAATATGTATTTGAATGCTATAGCTCACTGTAGCCTTTACACCAAGCTATTCTGTATCTGCTTATCAGAAAGAAAATATGCTTCTGTTATTAGATTTGCTTAATTCTATGGTACAATCTGATACGTGTGAGTTGTACGTGTATGTTTTGTTTGTAACTGTAGAAATGTTATGCTGATAGGTAGTAACTTTACTGTAACTTCTAACTAACTATATTCCGAATCAAGTGCCATTTTAATTGTTCCTGTTCTACCTGCATGATTCAGCATTCTGATTATAAACACTGATGCTTCATTGTTTGTTTTTACAAACATTTGTTATACAGTATTTAGATTTTAAGCCATTTTCTCCATTTGTAAAATCTTTTAAATTTCAACGAAATTGGATCACATTTTGAAATCCTTTTATATGACTTATTTTTTCACTGTTATAATATTTACATAGATTTATAGAATCTTTCAGTATTGGACTGTATATTGGACAGTTATTTTTTGACATTTTAATATCTCTTTAGAAATTTCAATTATTTTTGTGTTGGCGTAGAAGGTAGAATCTTTACATTCAATACACATTTATGACTTATTCTTGGAGTGATTTCATTAATGTCAATCCACTTTTTATGTTCGCACTTCCTTGTACAAAAATGTATGATTATTCATAAATATATCAAGGTTTTCTTTATTACATATAGTTTGTGTATTGTTGTATTCTAACTTCTTATAATAATGCAGTAATGGTATTATTTCTAATTTAAAAATATGCACTTTTTGCTGACTAATGATACCAAACTGTGGCTTGACTGCATTCCTTCAAAACAATGATCTTGGAAATATTGATGGCTGACCAAATTTTCAAGTTAACTTTGCAGGTGTTCTTCCATAGTGAGAGCCAACACCAATTTCATTTAATTTTGAGCATCAATACTTACTCTGAATGTACTGTATTCAAATGAAGACTTGCGATTTATTCTACCAGAATTGCTGAAAGTTAGCAAACTGCATTCCTTCATATGAGACACTTTTCATAAATTTTTTAATTACAAATCGATATTTTACTGCATATCTTATATAGAGGATACTATTTATAGCACTTTTTGTATTCACAATAAATAGTTGTACAATTTAGACTTTGGCTAAATTCACATATTGATGTATTTTCTATATATATATTCATATATATATATATATATATATATATATATATATATATATATATATATATATATATATATATATATATATATATATATATATGTATATATATATATATATACATATATTTATTTATGCATACATATATGCGTTAATCTTACATGGGTTCCTGTGTAGAATACAATGTCAATAGATTAAAAATTAATCTCAAAATACTTGTAATTACTGCATAACCATTATTTTCCACGATGTGTATGTCTTCCACCTTCCTGTAACTAGATTATATTTTAGTGGCATTCTAATGATTTTATTTGCACCTTTCAATAATTATTTTCAATGAAATATCCTGCACTGACGATTTTGGGGTAAAACTGCCATGATATTCATGATATATGTTGTTCAGTCAAAAGTCTTATCGTTGTTGGATAGATTGGTCGTAAAGTAATCAAGGAATGTCTAGGATACATCGACTTAGAATAATACACTTATTGAGTTATTAATTTCAACTATTTGAATAGCATGCAGGGTGACCTAATTTATATATTTAATTCTAATTCATTGGATTTCATGATAACAGTAATGATAAATGTGAACAAAATGA
The DNA here is from genome assembly GCA_964007535.1 of Brachyptera risi. NCBI lineage: Eukaryota > Metazoa > Arthropoda > Insecta > Plecoptera > Taeniopterygidae > Brachyptera > Brachyptera risi. The sequence goes on along the minus strand of OZ023327.1, from coordinate 72,234,434 downwards.
ATTAATCATTGACTGACAGTATGTCCATGTTACAAGCTGGTTACTTAGTTTGACATTTCATAACTTGAATATAAAATTAGTATAGGTAGTATTTTCGTTTTTATGGGCAATTAAAAATCTGAACACACTTTTGCATTGTTGTAGTGGATATTGTCAATAGTAGGCCTATACTATTATGTAGTCATTCATCAACACTCCCGAGCCCCAGATCGCCATGGGCAAGGCTTACGTGTAATACTTTCGGTAAACCCATTGAGGTATATCTTGACAACAAGCTGTTTTAATTATTAACCTGCCACCATATAACCATAACTTCCTGTAGCTGTAATCCAATTCCCTTCAGCTCTTTAATTCTCATACCCCTATTGCCTAAATGTTGACACATTCTTATTTAATCAAGTTTGAATCTTGTGAGATATTAGTTGGTAGATTTCAACAGGTAAAATGTATAATTATGCCTGCCAAGCTATACCTGTGTGCCTTTATCTCAGGTAGCCGAGAGCGGCACTAGCGCTACCTTATTTGATTGAAGGTGTTCGTAATGTCAAACTAATAGTATTGTGTATACGTGGGTTGGGTAATGCGTCGGTGAGGTGTAAACCACCTGTAGATTGTGACGGACAACATATCTAAATTGTTTCCAATCGTGTGAAGTGCGCTTACCGTTTTATTGGACTAAACGCCATTATTACGTGTGTAGTGCGATAAGTGTCGATTGTCTCAGCGTACGTACTGCAGACATTTCTCAATTGCAATTTATGCTTCCAGTGTGTTCCTAAAGAAAACGTCTACGATTTTGCTTATTATTATAACTACGGCTTAGCATGGAGTCTCATCAGTCTTCTAACGTAAGTTATAAACAACCATCATTACTGCATTTATTCTCCTGTGGTATTTTGTAAGGTAATCACACTTTTAATGTTATTATTGACATGCATTATTGCATGGTTAAGCAATACATTCTTGGTATCTCAACGCTAAATCTCCATTGATTTCCAACATTTTCCAACTTGTCACTGAATTAGCTTTGCGCTTGATCTGTAGGTAGCACATCTGCTTATATTGAATTTCGCCTTTTAGTTTTCAATGAATTCAGGGTCATCTTATATTTTGACACCTCTTGGCTCACATTCCTACTCGATCTGGATGGGCGCGGTCATTGGGCCTGCATTCCTTGACTTGCCTTGGAAACTGTAGCTTGATTTATATGGCATTGCTGTTCGTGTCACGGGTTATTCATTTGCAGATCTAACGCATGCTAACAACCTTATTCATCCAAAATTATCCTTTAGGCTTCAGTTCGTTTGAAAGTTGTAGGCCCACAACTAGATTTTTTTACTATTGGTTATCAATCGTTTTTTAAGCGAAAATGTGTATGTACTTAATTTATTGTGGCTGCGAAGATGCAATTTCCGGGTCTGCTAGTTAGATCTTTTTAGATATTTTGAACAGTAGTTCATTTGAAGAACAACCGTGCACCGTGAGCTATTGTTGAAATCTTCCTGATTGAAATGAACTTTTGCTATTGCTTTTAAAATCCCCGCGATTACGCGGAATATGACCATCCAGAACGAGAAAAGTATTGTTTCAATATGGATTTGTGGTCCCGGTACATTGAAATAATCGTGTTAGGATTTAGGGACATGAATCGTTCTTGTACGATCAGATATTCATATTTCACCTTACACATCTAATCTATTATGATGAATTGTGATGAAAAATCCCCCCCGGATACATTCCAACTAGAGTCAATTCTCGGATGCGACCTTGTTTTTCTTTGACCTGCATTCCAGCAACAAGCAATCCCTTCTCGTGTGCTAGCTCTCTGTAAGAGCTACATACCTAGTATATAGAAATCGGCAACATCTAACCAAACTGTTATTACCTCTTTCTTATATATCCATCTCTTCATATTCAGTAATAATATCTGACGAATTTTCATTTCGACACCGCTTCGCACATGGAAGAAAGTTTTTACCAAATGAAATTGATCACGTATTATAAGATGAAAAAATTGTTCACTTTAATATATTAATTGTAGGTCCCACCTAACAAGAAATAGAAAACGTCCTCATTTCCATACCGTACTGTAAAATCCGAGTTGTATGATATATGTATGTGTTGAATATTTTGTGACACTTTGCGTACAATTTATGGGAGGGATATATTTCGCATTTATTTTAAATGGAAATTGTTTTTTACCTCGGTTGGTTCCTTAATAACAGGCCACGACCGACTACTTCCCACTGTCCAAAACCACCCAGTAAAATAATCTTTCATCTCATCATCCCATCACACACCAACGCCAATTGATCTTTCGTCATCTGTACATCGCGCGTCATTAAAACCAAATTTAAAATTAAAATGTAGGTCCTTGTACAGCATAATGTCAATTTACATATATCTATAATATTTTGTACCGGTATGCACCCTTGCGGTCAGATCAAATGGTTTAATCCGAAATATAAATTTTAATAGAAAGTCCAAACATATAACCGCTAATTTTTTCTTCGACTGCGTGAAGTGCGTATGCACTCTGTCTTCAAGTTTCAGTGCGTATAATAAATAGATATTGGTATTTTCCTTCAGGATGCATAATATGTAGCTTGACCGACCACTTTATGTGACCGCAACCCCACCAAAAACATGACCTATAGCATTGAGTTTATAGTGTTTATAGTTTATAACACTATAAACTCAATGCCTATAGTTGGATCGTAGCACAGATAATCGAGCTAGCTAAATTTAGCTCGCTTATCTGTGATCGTAGATGGTATATATATATATATATATATATATATGTTGTACCGTGCTCTCGGGTTGACCGCGTATGCTCTTTAGAAGAGAACTGCTGGATCTATATTATATATATATATATATATATATATATATATATATATATATATATATATATATATATATATATATATATATATATATATATATATATATATATATATATATATATATATATATATATATACATATATATCCCTGCGACCTGGTTGAGTAGACAGCATAACTATGTATTGGGCCCTTGACTTGATGGGTAGGCCTATGTCAGAATTCAGTGCGATAATAAGGAATGTTTACACCGGCACATGTAGCTGAGTGGCTAACGCACTTGCTTCATGTGACCCGGGAGGCAGTGGGCATAGCGGACCCGGTTCGATCCCCGCTACCGTCCATCTTTACAGGGGTTTTTCGTGGTTTCCCTCTGTAGTGTAGTCTAATGCCGGGATGGTTCCTACAATATAGGCCACGACTACTTCCTTCCCACTATTCCTCCCATACCCATAAAACCTTTATCTCATCATCCCATCATCTCATTAATCATCCATCCGACGCCAATATATCTTGGTCATTATTACAGTGCGTCGCTAAAACCTAATATAAAAAATATAAGAATGTTCACTATATTTTATGCATTGGTGTAGGCCTAGATGTGTGTGTAAATAGCATGCTGCATGAATGTATTTATTTTTCATAGTTCAATGAGTACTAAAGTACTATTAATCTAACTTTACTGTATTGTAACATCATATATATATATATATATATATATATATATATATATATATATATATATATATATATATATATATATATATATATATATATAATATATGTATATATATATATATATATCAACAATAATAATCTACCGTACTTTGTCTTTCACGCTAAATTGGTATTTTGGGTGACTTTTCAGCTTTGTTGATCCTTCCTCACAATTAGTTGAGATGCCTGGCATGAGAGATTCGTCTGGCCACAGCTGGGAGAACCAAAGCAATAATAGGCTAGTCACTTCTTACTTCTAACTACTTCTCGTAGGCCTACTTGAATACTAAGTACTACTAAAGTACTGAACTAACACAACTTATACTTATTAGTACATGCACTAATATAGCAATGGCTTACAACGTCCGCTTATAAATGATTTTAATGACTGATATCGAATTCAATGATTGTTTTCAGTTCAAACTACCCGGTCGATTCTAATCCCAGGATGCCGAACTATCATCGTGACAGTGTGCATTCCAATGGCTACTCTACAGGTAACAGTAATGGTTGCAGTTCATAATTCACCATCACAGTTATCCGATTCATTTACTGTTTAGGGCTACTATTAACTATCAACTAAGTTGCGTAGAAAAGTGCAGTCTCCTCGGTCTCAAGATAGCCTACCAATTGAATAATAACTTGTGTCAGAGAAACTACCGGTAGCTGATTCCAACATTTAACGCTTTTGAAAGATCTATTTCTAATCTTAATCTAATCATGAAAAATCATTGCTCTCAAACTACAACGGCTATACGATGGTGTCAACCTCCGACTGTTGTGGATACAAGTTTATCGTGAGATGGGTACAGGGTACCGACGACCACTACGAACTCATCTATATTGCCAAGTTCTGACCTTAAGGTCCTGACCTTAATGTCCTGACATCTGATAGTGATTTCTACGTTTTAACTATACCGCAGGGCCCAGTGTAATAATAACTAAGGAGGCACGTTTCCTTAGACCTGTGGTGCAAGAAGCCACGACCTTTCACTTAATCGAATGAACAAAACACATTAACATTCCTGTTTCACAAAAAAATAACCTTCGTCCTTCTTCAACGTCTTGCTCCTTTCGTTCACAATTTGTCAAGCTGATCAAAATCGACCTTGTTGGCTTATAATTGATAAATCATAAATAGAAAATGTTATGGTTTGAAATTGCGTTGCCAGACAAGAGGATTCCTCTCCTCGGCATTACATTTTTCTAAGTGACTGACAAGTACCGTAAACCAAAAAATGTCCGTCGAGCCAATGTCTCCAGACTGTTTAACTGTTAACTGTTTAACTGTTGAACCGAGAATATATTTTCTAGGTGATCATTATGAACTGAGTTACTTTTGTGATGAGATAGGCTTAGTAAGGCCCATCAAAAGTATGCGACATGTAGTCACCTATCTATCAGCTGAATAGTTCGGGTGGTATCTTCGTTGTCAAAGTATTTGATCGATAAAACCTCATTAATTCCGTGTTATATTTCTCAACATAGTACGTTGTAGTACGTGCGATGACATCATATTAGACGTCATACTACGTTTTTTTGACTGGAATTAGGGCCTAGGCCTATTTGATGATGAACTATTTCTTCAATGCCATTTCTTATCTGGCGCGTACATAGATTAACTGTAGGTTGATTAGGTTCACCTGCAAGCAATCAATCCGCATGGACATCACACATATAAATGTTGAATCGATTTTTTAAATTCAGGTTGAATACAATTTGCTTTCCTGGGATTTCCACTTATTCACGACTAGATCTAAATCTGATGAACAATTCCTTTCATGTTTTTGTCCCGATATAATAGGCTGTGTAATTAAGCTTTGAGTAAGTTAGCGCAATTTCCACAAACTATTGACAAGAAACATTCTATGCAATGGCCATACTAATGTCCACGTAAGTCGACTTACGCATGTTGCCCTCAGTAGGCGTATCACTCGGCTAGGTCTCTTGCAGTTGCGTGGATATGGTCAACATGCACTTCCATCTGTGATCTGTCACATCATTGGGAGGTGCTCGCTGTATCGCCATATGCCCATGTTCTTCATTTGTTCTCGCTGAGGCTGAGTAGAATCTAATTATCGCTCAAGTGTAGGCCCTACTTGTTTCATAATGTCGCGCATGAGTCGCATCACATGGCAACTTGCTTATTCTTCTGTCGTTTGAATGTTAACAGTAAACTCAGCAGCGTGCACTCTGGCAAACAGCAGGCAAGGCATAAGCTAGACTCTCTGTTTTCATCAAATCTATGCGAGTTTTTAGGTACCGTACTGGTAATTATTGGTATTTCTACCGGCAGATGCAGCACAGTGGTAAACGCACTTGCTTCATGTGACCCGGGAGGTGAAGGGGCATATTGGACCTGGTTCGATCCCCGCCACCGTCCATCTTTATAGGGGTTTTTCGTGGTTTCCCTCTGTAGTCTAGGCTAATGCTGGGATGGTTCCTATAATATAGGCCACGACCACTTACTTCCCAATACCTAAGAAACCTTCATCTCATCATCCCATCATCTCATCAATCATTCATCAGACGCCAATAGATCTTGGTTATCATGATAGTGCGTTGTTAAACCCAATATATTATGATTTGGTATCTTTTTAGGGTCACTTCAGCCACTTCATCCCCTTGCCTGTGGCATATTTCTGATTTACATGATAGTCTTGACATTTGGCTGAAGTATGTTATAAAAATGATGACATGTTTATATGATTTTTTAAAATGAGATTTCATTCAAATCATTATGAGATAAGATGCTTGCTAAAAATCCACTCACAATATAAAATAGTACTCAATATCTTGATCTAAAATGATTTGTTTATGAAAAATCCCACCAACAGAGCACAGCTAGGTTTTTAGGCCTCCCAACTGCAAAGGGATGACTCCTTGTTCGATTAAAATATATGTATGAATCCTTTGCCTTATGGTGCTGTCCCTAACCTTCAGACTCAAAAACAGTACGCCTACCATAGTTATTGGAGACTTGGAGTCACTTATAGGGTACCGGTACTCCAACCTCCTCACTGTCATGGAACATTTGAGAAAGTAGGAAAGCCCACTCGATATTAGATTGATTGCATGCTTACAACGTGTTAATCCTGGTCTTTATGATTATATTGTGGTCAGTAACAAAAGTAGGGCCTTCATGCATTTTTAATGTATGTATTTTTGATGTAATATTGCTTTTGAAATTCAAATACTGTTAGTATTAGGTAGCCTACATGACTTGAACATATTTTGTATAATAGATTTAAAATACATATTTTTCATGAATCTGATTGTATTTTCTAATTACAAATTACTCTATTTTTATGAAAGAATGCTCAATTTATAGTAATCGATCATAATTGCATAATATAGCCTACACGCTACAATAATGGATAATACTACACATTATCCACATAATACATAGGCCCATCTACCACTTCTCTGGACTAAGTTATATATTCAAAATTAAATACATATATATATATATATATATATATATATATATATATATATATATATATATATATATATATATATATATATATATATATATATATATATATATATATATATATATATATATATATATATATATATATATATATATATATATATATATATATATATAAATACATATATTTATATATATATATATATATATATATATATATATATATATATATATATATATATATATATGTGTATTTATATATATATATATATATATATATATATATATATATATATATATATATATATATATATATATATATATAAATATAGCCTATAGCATTTCAATTTTGAAAAGTAGCACTCGGGTACATTCCATTATTTTGAATCATTGTCTTTTGAAGCGGAACAGTGTTCTGCAGAGTAACAACAGTACGTACTACTGTACTGGTGAAACCATCATATATCATACAATAGCATACACAAGAAACATCCCAATTGATATTTTCAGGAAAATAGTGTTCACTATTGGGTTAAGCCTATGCCTCATCTGCCACCTGCATTTGCAGCTGCAATCTTGATTCCCAGATTCGCCAAATAACTCCACACTTTCAAATCTCAGATGATATCATTTTGGGAAAAGTAGCATCCATAATGTTTTTATTCCAATTACAGCACCTTTATCGCCAATATGTTGAAATATAACGGTATTATACATTCGTAGCGCTTTTTTTTCACCTTTCAAAAACATCAACAACTTCAAATGTAGGCCTACCAGTATTTAAAATTATGAAATATTAGAAAAACATGTATGAAGCACTTTGAGATTTCATCACTTTCACAGCAATTTCTATTTTCACATGTCTACCTAGATAATTTACCAAGTGCACCACAATATTTGATTGATTATTGTTACTGTCTGTGATGTATACATGACAACGATGTGTTTGTTGTTTTGGTCCAGATGGGCAGCCAAGTGGCGGGGAGGAAGCCCCCACGTATAACATGGAACACTTGGCTACGTTCACAGTGGCCAAAGAGACCGGCATAGTGTATCCAGCCGACGGCATGCGACGTCTGCTACAACTTGAGAAGTCAAACGGAATTTGGTCGCAAAAGATGCAGCTGCGGCTTGACCGCAACTGGTTGCTCATAATGGATTACGAAACTGGTGTAAGTTACTACCTTATTGTCATTCTAATACCCGGTTAGGAACTTACGATCATTTTAGGGAAAATCAATTGTTGGATGCTCAACTTTTACGATTTT
>OZ023327.1:72192465-72225969 GCA_964007535.1 Brachyptera risi | reverse complement strand
AATGCGTACATAATATAATCAAAAGATGGTTTTCAAAGACTGGCAATAAAATAAATGGTGAAAGATATAATAATGCAAAATTATATATACAGTAGATATATTTTTTCATTTATATTTATATATATATATATATATATATATATATATATATATATATATATATATATATATATATATATATATATATATATATATATTTATATGTGTGTGTGTGTGTGCGTACACAAACTCTGATCAGGATTACGAAGGTATCAATAGTATATTTCATTTATGTATTCACTATTCCTATTATTTTTAGTCTAACTTTGCAAAATAATTCAACAAACCTGTACAAATAGTGTTTATTTTATTGTACAAATATACAGTAGGACTACCTATACAGCTATACGCCTACTTCAATAAAGTTCTTAATTATGTTTTAACAGAAAATATTCTATGTATATATACTTTTATTTTTTGTTAATGAGCCAAAATTTTCCATTTTCACAACAAAATAATTGTAAAGTATGCCAACCAGATGTATGAAATAACTCAAATAAGCATACTTGTAATTTTCAGTTCTTTTCTTCAAATGTCTATTGATGTATGAATGTACATCAATTTTTTGCGAAAAAATGAACATTTTGTCGACTGTCGGTATTTGTTTGACGGAGAGTTGTGGAACTAAAACCCCGACTCTCAAGCTCTCGTGGCTTATATGAAATTTGACATAACAACTTTTTGATAGTATAATGAAACAATTGCAATAATGAAAGGACTTGAAAAAAAATCGCTTCAAATCTTTTACAATTAATTAATCATCTGATGAATGGACTTTTCAACATTTTGAACTGTGAGGAGTTGGCAAGTTGGTACAAGGTAGGTACTATAATATATTGGTGACCGAAGTAGTCGCAATCAGATGCTCTCCTGTTGGGAACTTTCTGTAAGGGTTTCCGAGTCCCGAGCAGATGTTGTACACAGTTTTGCTGTGACTATTAAATTACTGATTTATAGGTATATTGTTATTAATTTGATTGTCAAGTCTCAGTGAATTCAAATTCACGCTGCTTATGGCTATTATCTGATGGAATGCGCTTGCTCAGAAAACAAACGCTACATACACTAGACAACTTGGTACCGTAGTATTTTAATATTCTTGGGTGTATGTGAGAAGTGGATCCAGTTTTACCAAGCTCTCATTTATTAAATGTTCACACAGTTTCGATTTTGAGTCACTTTGGACTGAAACATTTTTTTAAATCTAGGCCCATGTTTAGCAAGGTTTGTAAATTTTAATTTTTCCAATTTTATCAATTCTTGTGAAATGTAGGCTTAGCTACTTTTTGAAAGGTCAGCACTTGGAAGAAATGCTTCTTTTGCCTTGATTATTTTCAATTTTATTTGTATTGAAAAGGGAAATTTCATCAAATTATCTATATTATGAAAGCATTCACGCAGACATTTCAGTTCAAATACAATTCAAATATTATTTTTGTTTATAGTAATTTACATATTTTTACTATAATATAACTAATCCAATGATAAGTAGGCTATGTGAACTTGATCGTCAGAAGGTTTTTCCTATTGATTCAAAGAGATGATTCACTAGAACCAAACATACATTTCTGCCAATATGTTACATCTAGAAAAATTAACAACTTTTTTGCTAAACAAATATCTCGAGATCTGACGTGTGTATACCCGAGTCGTAGGAATCTTGATATCCATGACTTGGTGGGCTTTTGATGCGCCGTGAACGATTGCGTGCTATTGGTGGGTAGGATACTCGATGGCGCACGAAACTGGCAGAGCTCTGAAATCAGGAGTGACTATGAAGGTGGCCCCACGATGAGAATATAAGACTAACGCTAAGAGCTAAGATTGGAGAGTTGGGAGATGGGAAACCAATGCCAGCTCTCACAATGCAGTGTGTGACCCTGGGAAGTTGACTATTTTCAACTCTTGGCTCAACCAATCAGATGCCTTTTTCATTCAACATGTGACATCCATATCAATGTTGAGATCCTGTAATGGTAGCTAAGATGAACCATTATCGTGAGTGCATCATTTGTAGTTTTTATTAGTTGATTATAGTTTTAGTCATGATCTTAATTGTTAGTCTTAGAGTTCTCATTGTGAGGCCACCTGTACTTTCATGAGATATTTCACTTGCAATAAATATTGGCAAGCATAACAGTGACACGTCAGTTTGAGTACCGTGCAGTTAGTCGTAAAAGTAGACAAATATTGTTAGAAGTTCTGATCAACTGTTATTCTGTTTGACAGACTTTAGTAGCTAGGTGTTGGATTAGCATAGATATACTTTTTATTGTACATTTTATTCAATAGACCATAACTATTATAATGCAATCAACACATTTTTGAATTGGGTCATCTTTCCAACTCTACCATCAAAAGACATGGGTAAATTCAATGGCTCATACCATCCAAGCATTAACCAGATTGAATGTTATGATAATGATTATTCAATTTCAAAAAGAGTTTCATATGGTTCTAAGATAGTCTTGATTAGTTCATATCATACATTTCTAATTGTAGATGCATTTGTTTTGCATTCCCTTGGTCAAATAGCAAATTCTCTTCACTAATTTAGTACCTTCTTTCTATTCATAAGCCTACTCCAACAATGTTTCGAATTAAATTTACCACTCCCAGTCAACAGTAATTGATTTTATCATGGAGTAAGAGACGAGAGCAGTCCTGTCAGTTAGTAGATTCGTTTAAAAGTATGATTGTCTGCTCAGGACCTTACACATTTTTTGAATAGTTACTCGTTAATCTCTTGTCTCGACTTTGTGATCTTTGCAAAAGATATCCATTTTATTTTGGTTCAGAAAAAATGGGAGCAATGAATAAATATGACGTTTTTCTTTGTCTTCAAATACATTCAAAATGTTTCCTTGTTCTAACTTGGATCTATAAAGGTTTGGAGATTAATTTACATCCTTCTTAAAATGCATTAAAAATGAGCATACTTGGGTATAATACTTGAGATCCCCAGTTAATGTCGTGGTGTGGACAAATAAGATTGAATTGGAGATGAGAATTCACATCAATGTATCCACATTTTGACCTTGTGATATCTGATTTTCATGAATAAAATCATCAAATGTAATATTCTGAAATATTGCGTTTCTTGGGACTACAAATACAGAAAATGGTATTTCAGTTAATCTAAGTATACCGGTATCTAGCCCATAGTCTTATGTATGTATCTAGCCAACCTATATGGCAACAATTGACCACTAGTGATAGGCGTGGCTAATCGCCAGGGCCACCTTGATCTATACTTCATGTGGGAATTTAGAGATACTCTGATAGGTAAAAGTGAAATTTCCCACATAACAAAGCCCATTTGATTGGATGTTCTGTTTTGTGACGTTTATGGGCGTGTCAATCACTAGTCGTCAATTCTATAGAGAACGTTTCAATATACATCTTGTTAATAATATATTATCACCAATACCCACACATGACGGAAAGTTGTCGTATTTTCTCTCAATATTGAGAAAAAGGTTTTAAATATATGTATTTAAAAAATTATCACCACGCGGTTCTTAGTGTTAAGTTATCAAACGAATTACCCTTGGAGGAAATAATCCTTCAGCATGCAAATTTCTTCCGTTCAATGAAAGAAATCAAGCATCCTTTTTTTATTCATGCCACATTTGCATGTTCACTCAAATACAGCCAGTGTCAATGCATTACCATTTTCTTAAAACGTGTACAAGCGGGCCTGAATTTCGAGAAAATAGCCCACATATTTTGTCTTACGACAAAAGATTTTCGTAAACTTGGAAGGCTGTGGAGGCTGAAAATTCAGACAAATTCCTAACTTGTATAGAAGGCATATTTGTATTGAACTTCAAATCTTACTAACAAAACGTTACAATGCAATCGAGGCTAGGCCTATATATAGAAAAACATACTATATCCACATTTTATTTCTCTGTGCGAATTCACATCAATTTATCAATCAATCGATTACATTTCATCCACTGACACGTGTGGCCGAGTGGTTAATATATTGAACCGTCATTCAGGAGACCGGGCTTGATTCCCGCCATTGTGACCATCCTGACAGGGGTTTTTCGTGGTTTCCCTCTGTCGTTCAGGTCATTACTGAGATGGTTCCTTAACAACAGGCTACGACCGACTCCTTCCCACTATCCAAAAACACCTAATAAACAACCTCTCATCTCATCATCTTATGTATCATTCACCTACGCCAATAGATCGTAGTCATCAGTACAGTGGGTCGTTGAACCCAATAGAAATAAAATGAACATTATAGGGTCTTTAAAAGACAAAGAGCATGCATACTGCATCGTAGGGTTGTAACTCGAAACTAGGCCTAAGCCTACATAATGGATTGCAATGCCTTTTGTTTGCCATGGTTGAGAGTTGAAGGTCAGAGAATTAATCAAAGTAACTGTCATGTACCAGTATCACATAATAATTATAAAACTATATTGAACCTGAACTGACAACTGAATCTAGCCGCTATGCGTGACAAGATTAATTTTAATACCCGAAGTACCGGTATATAAAAACACGATTATTTATAGATAACTAATCGGTAATTATAGTGAACGGCAATAATATTTGTGTGACCTCCACAGTATCGCCCTTGTACTCACGTCGTGTCGTGTCGCTCTGTTTGTGGCGCCGTGCTCACTTGATGTCGACAAGGTAGAACTAGGGGACCTATAAGGTGATGTTGACAGCTCATCGCTGGAAGTGTCAGAGACGCAAGCTATCTTTTCTCGGAAATCCAGCATAGCTTCCTGAAGTGCAAACAATTGCTGAAATAAGGCTGTATCTTGCGCCATCAATCCAATCTGCCGAAAAAAGAACGAGACAAAATCAGAAATGTTAGATGAGCGACTGCGAAGACCTTCGTGGTACTCTCATGGAGCATAGCTTTGTCAGATCGACACGATACTTTCTCTGCACATGAGGACTTATCCAGTTCAGAACTGCGTAGTTTTGGGGCCAAATCGGTTGGACCACTTTTGCGAAAATCCATTTCGAAATTTAGAAAAATCCATTAAGATTTGGCTTGGCTTGGCGGAGAAAATCGAAAAAAATATATAATATTTACTGAGCATAAACACAAAAACGATACACATTATCACACATTTATTTTCCACTCGAATGGATACCTATTTTCAAGGAAATGATTCAATCATTCAATAAATGATTTTCTTTGAATTTAATCGCTGAAATTAATAGCGTTTCAGAACAATGACACCTTATGATTCACGGCTTTCTAGACTTGATACTTTTGATAGATATAGGCCTACTTGAAGTCAAGGTGTATAGAATTTTCGAGTACAATCCATATACATATCTCGCTCATCTTATAATAGCATATACGCTGTGTTTGCTAGACGTTCAGGAGACCGGAACTCGATTCCCATGATGTGCACCAAACACCATCATGCCATAGGTTAGGATACCGACATGTAGGCCTACCGCTTCCTTCCCACTCGCCATTATCCTCATCAAGGCAGATGTCAAAACGTTTCTACTACAGCAGCATTTATCATATTGAGGACTATATACTATCATTAGTGTTTTAAAAGTTAGAACCCTTTTATGGACGATGTAACTGAAATACTGATTTCATTGCCATCTAACGTTGTTCGTCATTGATTCATGTACTATCTCATATTAGTATTACTTTCAATGCTTGACACGGTTTATGCAATTATTTTGTTGACACACAATAAATAAATGGATATTCCCATAATCTCATTCATCATTCACCGACGTCAATAGGTCTCCGATATAATTGCAATTTACAGAGCGTCGATAGGCCCAATATAGGCCTAAGCGAGTAGAAATAGCTCAGACGAACTAGATGAACGACACTAGAATATTATTGTTAGCTTGATCAATAGCTATAGGTTATTTGGGGGTACGAATGATCGATGAGAGTGTACAAAATAGGTGCCTTGTGTTTGTGTGGGACTCGAACCCTTGCCTAACTTGACTGCAGTTCCTAAAGCAATGCGTCGAGTGACAGACGCGAGCGGATTGAGCGAAGATTCCATTTTATTTACTGAACTAAATCGAAGTTCATTTTGGTGATTTTTTTTGTTGTCGCTTCATAGCCAATATACCGACCAATCATTTGTTTACACATTTTCACAGTAGAAAGTAGAATAGAATTAAAATAATCTTTCAGAAAAGTAGACACATTTTGACGCCTATTGGGAAGTAATATAAGTTTGGAATTGAATGTTAAATGACAAAGAAAAAGATTGTGACAGAGAAATCGCAAAGTAACTTTGAGTTGGCAGAAAAGACCAAATTTGGTGCCTTGAAGATTTCATGTATGATATCACAGTTGCTTTTGCATAACCTCCAAAAAAATGAATTTCAAGAATTGGATGTAGGGCCTATACTCCAGACTCCAGATATAGACTGAATTAAAAATATTCGCGACACACAATACAATAACACATAATGCGATGAAATAGGACAAAATAAATCCTCTGATTCTTAACATAGAAAACGTTGATGATTTCAAAATGTCCGTATCGTTTCCATCATTTTAAAATTGCAATGGAAATTAATACATTCATACTTTCTAACAAACGTATATTGTTTTTATACGCATATTTCCAGTTTCAAAACCAGGACAAACCAACTTCATTTTTTAATATCCTCTTTTTATCACTGGAAAATACTAAAATGTATATTTTTACCTTTCAACTATATATTCATCGGGTATTTACTAGGCTGTTTTCGACAATTCAATTATAGGGTTATTACGATTCGTCTTTCTAAAGTTACTCGGATCATATATCTAGACACTAGACGCTATAGTCACTTAAAAATAGACCAAATTGTTTCAAAATGTAAATTTTGTTCAGCTATGAAATGTTCGAAAAACTCGCTCCCTTCATACATCGTTCTTCTATCGCGGCGTTTTCCTGGAGTACGACTTGATCATCCTGTGCAAGATCATGGGAAGATATTCCATCCCGGACCACGGTCGTGCGTCAATAACCCTCGTGGAATCAGACTATCCGGAGTAGCATAACCATAATAATAATTACTCTCCATTCAATTTGTCTTTGTACATTTATTTCATGATATAACTAAAGTGGGTCAATAATAACCGGTCACGCATAGATGAGCCAAGGTATGAAAGTGTAGGTATATATATATATATATATATATATATATATATATATATATATATATATATATATATATATATATATATATATATATATATATATATATATATATATATATATATATATATATATATATATATATATATATATATATATATATATATATATATATATATATATATATATATATATATATATATATATATATATATATTATATATATATATATATATATATATATATATATATATATATACATACATATATATATATATATATATATATATATATATATATATATATATATATATGTATATATATATATATATATATATATACATATATATTATAATATATATATATACATTATATATATATATATATATATATATATATATATATATATATATATATATATATATATACATATATATACATATATATACATATATATATATATATATATATATATATATATATATATATATATATATATATATATTTATGTATATATATATATATATATATATATATATATATATATATATATATATATATATATATATATACTATATATATATGTGTGTGTGTGTGTGTGTATGTGTATTTGTCGGAACTCTTTTAACTGTAAGTAAAGAGGAAACATGGGTTCGATTCTCGGATGTAGATGAAGTAGGCCCATGAGAAAGTACGGTATTCAATAAGGCTTACTCATCCAGCGTCAATGCCAGATAGTATGCGTTTCTTGTTCATCTATACAGAGTTGCATTGAGTGGAAATACGTTCAGCGTTACAAATAACATGCATTTGAAAGCGAAAGGTGATATAATAGCCATGGAAATATAATAATTGTCGTGAAATGCAAGTTGTATACTATAGAAATAAGTGATTTGGGTGGTCCATTGCATATTCTACCTCTGCTCAAAGGCAACAGTATTATATATATATATATATATATATATTATATATATATATATATATATATATATATATATATATATATATATATATCTTGTCAATAGTATATAACTAATACTATTTTACTTAATTCCATCACACTAAGCAATGGAGGTGGGGGGGGTCAATATGTTGACTGTTTGTGATTGGGAGTGGGTTAAAGGGGTCAGATATTTCTGATGTCACGTTTTGTTATAGAAAAATATTATCAATAATCCATTCCAAATATATTTTTTGTTTTTCAACCAAATCTATTCTATGTACACTTTCTTAATTGTCCGTGTCCCTTGTCGTTTATAAATGAGAGAAACTGAAGGAGGAAGGACGGATTATAGTTAGTGACTTAATTTCAGGGGGGGGGGGGGTTGTCATAACGGGACAAAGTGTGATGAGGGAGGGGGGGGATCATTTGAAAAGTGTGATGTTATAGCTTGAAAGTGCACCTTCAACGAAATATCAGTTTTTTGGTGATAACTTTCGTACGGTATGAGATATTTGGGAAACATGCAAATATTATAGTATACCTCCAAGATGGTATTCAACTCATGTCGCATAAGTGTCATGCGTATACAACTGAACAAAAGTTTTCAGTTGTATACGCATGACAATTAGGCAATATAAGTTGGACAGATTTTACTCACATCAACTTGAAGGAATCACAAACACCTGAGTTTTTCTCGTATTAGAATGTTGATATCTGATGCCGTTCAAAAGTTATAACCATTAAAGTGATATTTTGCTAAATCGACTCCCATATTCAATCAAATATGACTTCTGAGTGTATAGAAAGAGTTGGTCAACTTCTTTGCTGCCCACATTTTCTTACATCTTGATTCTGTCTGAATTGAATTACATTTACTAAACTCATAGACAATAAAAGTTGAATATTTCTACTCAACTTCCCCTTTATGACCGTGTCACTTTCAAGGCATAACTATGTCGTTTCCGCTATCTCAACAGCATTGTACGCAATCTTTTGGAAATGCATCGAACATTTCCATCCACGGTATCTCGTTACCAGCCATGCCCCCATGTTATCTACTGTTCTAGTACACGACCTGGGTCGGAGTACATCGCCTACAACAAGCAGGCGTTCGACCCGGGCTCAGAACATGTTTGTTTAAAATTCTGTTTTTTAAAAAATGTTTTAATTAAAAAAACTATACAGTCGTGAGAGTTCACGGCGTGAAAGCTTGCCTTTTTGGGCTTCTAATGCTGATGCTAGCAAGCGAATAAAAATGAATCATATTTGTATTTGATGAATAAATCGAAATTATATATATTGGCGTAATTCTATAGCTTTTCTTAATAAACACAAGGGGGAAAAGTGTCTTTGTAATCTATGGTCGTGAGAAGCTGATGGTGTTAATGCTTGCATTCTTGAGGCTCTAATGCTAAAGCGAGCAGGCCGATGAAACGATATCAATAATCAATCGCGTATACAGGCGCTAAATGACCTCGCTGTCGACGCGCCTTAAAACCCTAATTTTCAATTCAATTCAATCGCGTACAGGCACTGGTAGCTCAGTGCTAACGCGCTCGCTTCATGTGATCGGGAAGATGTGCATGTATCGGGCCTCGGTTCGATCTTCGTCACCGTCCATATTTACAGAGGTTTTTACATAGGCCACAACCGCTTCCTTCCCTTACCGCTTAGTCACTATCCTATCCTATCTTAGTACCTAAGACAACTGAAAATCATTCATTACTCATTCATCCGACGCAAATAGATCATCGAGTTCGTAGTTAAGACTCCAATAAGAGACGGGTGAATCGCGCGCCGAGAGTTCAGTAGGCCTACATGCATTTCGGTGAATCCGCAGCACGCCAAGCCTTTTTTCGTGGCTCATCGACCAATTGGGAAATTATTAACATTTTCGTAGTAACTTATATCCCAATATATTCACAGATAACTGTTTTACTATTTTTGGCCCGCTTTTATTGTTCATTTTCTTTGATAAATCAGTAATGAAACTGTATGATATTGCGCACGTCTTTCTGCAGAAGGTCCAATGTGACTACCGTCTTCCTTGTGACAGTTTTCACTTATGCCAACTTTCAACTACTGGTTCTTGTTTGGTTGAAGATTATTTAGACTGTGGTTTTCTATCGGCAATATATCTCGCGATGGCAACATGGCAGGATTGGCACAGGATCGCAGGATTGGCAGGTCATAGGACAATACTCAATATTGCGACATACAGCAATTAAATATGTAACTCTCTTGTCTTAACTGTGATTCTTACTTTTAAACTGCATTTTTTTTCAAAATGAACGATGAATGAATCATTAGACGAGCTTTAGCGAGGATTCAATTTTACATACTGAAAAAAATTGGTGTTCGTTTTTATGTTTTTTTTTTTTTTAATTTTTATGTTGTTTTGTCGGTTCTCCACAGGTCAAACGGCTACAGCTATCAACTTCAAACTTTTTTTTAATGAATTTTCGAAATTTCGAAAATACCCGTTAGAATAACACGGCGGAAAAAAAATAAAAATAATTTTATTTTCGAAAAAGATGAAATTTTGTGTGAAGTTGAATTACATTCTGATACACATTTCTGGAGATTCTCAGCTTGATTGGGTCAGCCATTTTGAAGAAAAAATATAAAATGTGCTAAATTGGTACCACTCGAAGCAGTTTTTACCCATTCATAACTTGAACGTCACCCAATTGGCGAATGTATAGGCAAAAGTTTGGCAGAAAAATCGACATACTATACGCTCGTCTCACAACGCATATATGGCGTTTTCCTAGTAGTGAAATACAATGGTAAAATTGTACTGTACCTTCGACGACGGATTTCAATTAAATTTCGATAATTGTATCCCTGATGAAACATGCAGAGTGACCATGGAGTAGGTCCCAAACTGAACAAATGCGTCCAAATGCGTCTTTACCCTTGACAGAGAATTCATATAATTTTCCGGGACACTTGTTACCTGTGCGGGCCCACACAGGAACATGTCTAAAGTTGATAAATGGCACTTCTGATGAAAAGGATGTGCATACTGCATCACTGATATATTTGATCGGAATACTCTATTGATTTATACCCATAGCTTATTTCTTCAGAAACACAATGAAAAGTTGATATTTTGGAAACGGTAGTTCAGTGAGTAATGGTTATACTCCTAGCACACGCCTACAACCACTTACATGCACTGTAACTCGCTCGTATTTCCATGGCCATACCGTTCTATTTAGAGGACATACAGTGTGCTACTTTAGGTTTTAAATTTGATTTCAATCATTATTTTTGTAGCGAATTCATAATCATATAATATAACTACTGAAAGGAATATTTTGAAAAAAGGTTGGAATTAAGGCGTTTAACAAATCATCATTGGATTAAAATGTTTCACGACATTTCTGGATTATATTCAATTTAACCTTCCAATATATATATATATATATATATATATATATATATATATATATATATATATATATATATATATATTATATATATATATATATATATATATATATATATATATATATATATATATATATATATATATATATATATATATATATATATATATGAGCTTAAATATAATTGATTTTGTTGTGATAAATACAGAATTGAAAAAAATCGAATCGATTGAAAGATATTACGGTTTGTAATATGTATTTATCAATATCCTATTTGTATATCAATTAACAGAAGAGTGTTTAGATAGTGCCAGCCAGATAAGCAAAAAACGAGAGAAATACTCGTTTTGTGGTAAATAGCTTGGGATAGACTTGCCCAACGCTCCGCCAGTTTCGAACCATATTTTGATTGATTGTGAACTTGTAATATTGAGCTGTAAAACTCAATGATAATTAATAAATACATCCGTTCGGTTCAAATGTTGTCTTTCTCTTTGTGTTTTATTTCCGTGCGCGCTTCACAGGTCGCACTGCAGAGCCGATCAACACGGAACCTTTTCCATAGTCATCTTCCAACTTCCAACTGTATGGGTACCAATCGGTTAGATACATTTGAGAAATTAATTATTCTAATTTTGAAATACACATAAGAATAAAATGTCGGAAAACGAATGAAAACATTTTCATTAAACAAAACAACAACTATAATAAGCTGTGTAACGTATCTAGCTAGTTACGGAAAACCTATTCATAGCGTAACATTTTCAGTATCAATGTAATATAATAAACGATCGCAGTGACTTTCCGTTTAAACGTCTTGTAGTGAAATTGTTTCACACCGCGCAGAGAAGTACCTTATGAAATACTTGAACGTGTCTTATAAAATACTATAGATCCATAATAAACATTCTTAATAGGCTACATGTTATTTGCTTACAACGATACGTGGTGAGGTAAAGCTATATGGTATAGTTGGCAGAAATATCGAGTGTTACTGGCGAAGAATTAACAACTCGCTAATTTGATGAAGACTTACACCTGATTTCGGATTTCAAGATTTCAGGGATTTCAAGGGGATTTCAGAGATGTCAAGGGATTTCAAGTGATTTCAAGAGATTTCAAGACATTTCGGGAATTACAAGAGATTTTAAGAGATTTCAGGAATTTCAAGAGATTTCAGGGATTTCAAGGGGATTTCAGAGATGTCAAGGGATTTCAAGTGATTTCAAGAGATTTCAAGAAATTTCGGGAATTACAAGAGATTTTAAGAGATTTCAGGGATTTCAAGAGATTTCAGGGATTTCAAGGGGATTTCAGAGATGTCAAGGGATTTCAAGTGATTTCAAGAGATTTCATGAAATGTCGGGAATTACAAGAGATTTTAAGAGATTTCAGGAATTTCAAGAGATTTCAGGGATTTCAAGTGATTTCAGAGATGTCAAGGGATTTCAAGTGATTTCAAGAGATTTCATGAAATGTCGGGAATTACAAGAGATTTTAAGAGATTTCAGGAATTTCAAGAGATTTCAGGGATTTCAAGGGGATTTCAGAGATGTCAAGGGATTTCAAGTGATTTCAAGAGATTTCATGAAATGTCGGGAATTACAAGAGATTTTAAGAGATTTCAGGAATTTCAAGAGATTTCAGGGATTTCAAGTGATTTCAGAGATGTCAAGTGGATTTCATGGCAAGTGTACACCGGATTTCAAGAGTTCTTAACCCCTCGGTTATAAAACTGATCTTTCCTCCTTTCTTATTATGAAATTTCAGTCGATAACATTCTCAACAAATATTGTCTGCGTCTTTTGGTATGTATTTGTTGATTTTGTACCGAGCAGTATTGACGATACATGCTCATTTATATCTGTGAAAACTTTATATAACAACAAACCAACTCACAATTTCATCTTTCAAATGCTGAATCTTGTTGTGTAACGAGGAGAAATGTATCTGAGCTGGTTTACTCAGTTCTCGGTCATTATACACCGATTCTTCTTGCCAACGGCACTGGCGGCTCTCATTACGTAGCTGCCACTCGTGGAAAAAGTGACGCGTAAGCGCAAAATGATGAGTAGGAAACTCGATGGAGTTGCTATCATGTATTATTGACGCCATTAGCTGTAGCCATGATTCTTGGCACGCAAACGTCAAGTCACTTGGCGTAATTAGTCCGCGCTGATGCCGAGCACAATCCCACAGATAATTCACTCAGGAGCTGAAACAATTAGATCAAGACATTTCACTTATTGTTTTATAATATTATACCAATGATATTAAATGAGTGGTTTATGTTGGTGGTAATTCCTCACGTATTTATTTTTGTTACTATTCATACTAATAAACTTTTATTAGCTATAATTAATGAGTGATTTAGTGTCCTCAATACCTGCTTGGAAACCATAGATATTCATGCGTTGCTAAAACCAAATTAAACCAGAATATCAACACAATATTCAAAATGATTCTCAATAAACATCATGAAATGTAGAAACACATGTCTCTATTCAAAAAAACTACTAAACTTTCATCGAATCATTTTCAGAGTATAAGCATATATGAAAAATATAGTTTTTTTATTTGTCTATACCTGCATGTTGAAATTTCAATATCCAGAGTTGATCGTTTGATCATCAAGTTGAAGGTACTGAAATATATCTGTGTTTCTGTTATGGTTCCCTGCCAGAATATTGATAATTATCACCAAAATCACGAATATTTCGCTAATTCTACTCCCTTCGCTGTTATTTGTAATTGTTTATTAATCTTCTTTTGAAGATCACACTTTCACACCTGTTAGTACTGAGTGGTAGTTGGAGGAGATGGGATAGCGTCAGATGGAAACACGTCAAATCATTCATGTAACATGTTCTTTGCAAAACTTGTGTTTTAGAAGCGATTTGACGATAATCCAGTGGAATAAAGTCAAAAGGTGTATCGACGTTATTCCACTGGATTAAAGTCAAAATATCAGATTTGACTTTAATCCAGTAGGAAATTATGGTTCAACAACCATTTGACTTTATTCCACTGGAACAACGTCAAATTCAATTTGTATAAGTACTCAGAAACGGAATAAAGTCAAATCGATGGATTTCGACGTTATTCCACTGAAATAGTGTCAATTTATTCATTTATTCATTTTATTCATTTTTTTTCCATCTATTCATTTTGACGTTATTCCGGTGGAATAACGTCAAAAAAGAACATGCTACATAGATGATTTGACGTCTTTCCATTTGACGCTATTCCGCTCCCCCAGTAGTTGTGCCCAATATGTGTAGACAGGACAAAATGATTCGAACTTAACGTATAGGCCTATAACTTATCGTTAATGTAGGCGTTTGACCAGCACCAACAATTTAGATTGGATTTGATTTGCATGTATGACTATTTACTAGTCACTACTTCCATTGTACTATATCAACACTTGTACTTGTGCTAGTACACTAGAAAACCAAACACTTGTACTTGTGCTAGTACACTAGAAAACCAAACACTTGTACTTGTGCTAGTACACTAGGAAACCAAACACTTGTACTTGTGCTAGTACACTAGAAAATGGTAAAAAAATACAAAGATTGAATCAATCGAGTTTTTTTACATTTCTAGCATATTCTTATTGTTATAAATATATATAAATATATATATATATATATATATATATATATATATATATATATATATATATTTATATATATATATATATATATATATATATATATATATATATATATATATATATATATATATATATATATATAATATGTGTGTTTTTGAAGATCTAGACCAGAGCTTTTTCAGAGCTCTTGAAACAGATTTTTCGTAAATACTTGAGAAATATAGAGTCGTGACTTTTTCTAGTGTGTGAAATTGCATTTCGCCGCCCAATTAACTCATCTCATGACAATTCTTCATTTTTTTTATTTTTTTCATAATTTTTGATATTCTTGTGATTATCTAAATTCACAATCGTCATTAGAATTATTAGAACGGTATTCACAATGTGATACATTTTATTTTTCAATTCTATATTTTTTATACAAAACTAAATTGCTTTTTGTTTCGATTGTGAAGGAACATATCAAACGGTGACTATATTTTTCATCAAGTAAAATAAAACTATAAAAACAACAACTTCATTTTTGTGTGTATCACTTTATCTATAACGACGTATTCCGTATTGGGTTCAGCCGGGCGTCGATCAATGACGAATGCGAGATGGAAAGATGAGATGAAAGACTGATGATTGGAGTTTTGGACAGTGGGAAGTGCATGGCCTGCTTCAACAGTTTACACCGAATAAGAGAAACCACGAGAAACTCATGTCAGAATAGTCGACCACTTGGGGAATAGAACCCCACTTTTGTGAATTACAGTTCAGCGCGCTTGTTCCACCCGTTCAAATAATAACTCCAATACTTCTAGTTTTCACATAACACTCGGAAAACGCAGCATATGCGTGGTAAGATGAGTGATAAGAGGCTTGGGGGGGGGGGGGAGGGCTGAAGAGCGTATACCGGAATAAAGTCGACACGGTCGTGTGACGTGGGTTTGGGGTTACGGGATACGTTGCAATGGAATGTGGTTAAGGTTCAGGTAAGGTTGGATAGGATACTCGAGCCCATGCCACACAACCGAGTCGACTTAATTCCGGTATACGCTCTTCAGGTGCCCCAAAGTTTTTAAAATGTAATGATAAGGCGAAAAGCTATACAAACACTCTGAGTCGAAACTATTATCGTGAAACACGACCTTCCTACTTCACAATTGTTCCCTATTTTGTTAATCGTATCACAATTCACTTGGTTTCACCCTTTGATCTTCTCAATATAGCTTTTAAATTGATCTAAAACACCTATATTATAATTATTCCCTTCAAAACTACTCACCCAAATTATGTAAAGTTTAGGGGGAATGCGCATCATTCTTATGTTGAAATTCAATGAAATTTTTAATTTCATCGAAGAAAATATACTTTTCAATTTTTTTTCTCACTTGTTTTTCTCACGAGGATTTTTAAAATTTCGAAGTGTTTTTTCTCAAGAGTGGTGTAACCGATTCCGTCTAGAAACTGTACAGAGTATCAGTAAGAAGATAACATGCATGCATGCCAAGTTTTATTGAAATTTGTGCTTACGTTCAACCTGTGGAGCGCGAACATAAAAATAACGGAAAAAGCTCGTTTTTTTTTTAAGTACAGTTCAATTGAGTCATCGCTTCGCTCATCCAAACATTATAGTGATTGAGTGAGCTTCTTCTTCTCTCTCTCTCTCTCTCTCTCTCTCTCTCTCTCTCTCTCTCTCTCTCTCTCTCTCCAAGTCAATGGCATTTCTGATGGTCCTAGTATGAACCTTTGTCACTCATACTACCGATCACCTGCACCACGAATGACTGGACTTGCCTACATTATTCTGTAATTGTTTTGCGGTAGACATCTCATAAAAATGGAGATATTCGCCGGAAGAGTATTATTATTGTACGAACTCGTGCGGATGGGAAACCAGCTATAGGTTACCGTTTGCCAATTTACCACCTAGAGCTCTACTTTTTGTGTGGAACTTTTGTCTCGTGTAGGCTTCTGTACTTATATTATAGAGTTATAGTGTATCAAGTATAACCTGGTATAACTAGTACGTACTAAGATTTAATAAGATATTTCTATGGTTTCACCCAAGGGTTGTTTTCTGATATAGGTTTTGACCCAACTTGGCTGATACTCGAGTATGACTGATACGTGTGGATCAGTCACCGCCACGTTGAACAGTCATTCAGGAGACCAGGGTTCAATTCCTGCAATTGTGATTCGTGGTTTCCATTAGTTGACGATGGTTAGGTTGCTCAAGAATAGGCCACAGTCGTCTCCTCTCAAACTTCCAGTTAATATATTAGCCTCACAACGGACTGTAAACTACAGAAAAATATAACATAATATTCAGTTTTTGTGGCTTTAGACCTAACATGACGTCAAAATGCATCGATTGCAATGCTTTTATTTCTTGAAAATTGCTTGCAGTTATGGTCGTTTTGAGTATCACAGTAGTCTTATGTACTATTCAGGTTGTATTCACTATGTCGTCCACAGACGCGTATAAGTTTGTGAAGAAATCAATTATTCGTCAATATTTATATTTTTATATCTGTATATCTATATATATATCTATATATATATATATATATATATATATATATATATATATATATATATATATATATATATATATATATATATATATATATATATATATATATATATATATATATATATATATATATATATATATATATATGTATGAGTTATTTACATATAATCTCGGCATTTTTGGAATCGTATTTCACCATTGCGCATATATACATAATAAATCCACCATAGTAAACATAGTAAATCATAACCTAGTATCCGATCATGGTAAAATGTAAAACATTTTCAGAAATGTTTCTTTTTCTCAGATTCATTCATTTATATTAGACTCAACGATGTACTGTACTGACGACTGAGATTGTTAGCGTCTGTGAACGTTGGATTAGATGAGAAGATATACGTTAAAAGGCTAATTTATTCGGTGTTTTTGGATACCGTAGTGGAGGAACCAAAACCATTATGAACCTTAACGACAGAAGGAACCCAGGAAAAAACTCTATCATGATGGTCGAGCATGGTGGGTATCGAACCCCGGGGTCCTGAATGACGGTACGATGTGCTAGCCACTGGTCGCAGATGAAAAGGAAATAGCAATTGTTGTGGGCACACTCATCCGTGTACTACATCTGGCATGGCAATACGTCGTGACATATTATACCTAGATGTATTCATGTTCCTGTTCTAATTACAATCCCATCAGGGCCTACAGTTTCATTCCGTGACACTTGGTTATAATTACCATCACTTTACATTACTTACCATTACCTCCAACAAATGAGTCGTGGATTCTTGTCCGTCTCTTAATCATGATATTCAGTCATAGTCAATTAGCATGAGTACATATAGTAGACCAGTTAAACTTCGAATCACATTTATGTAGTGCTAATTTGATTTTTGTGTTGAAATAATTAGCAAACTTTTCATCAACAAATTCTATCACTGGAATAACACTTAATTTTCCTACAATTGAACGTATTCTTTTGCTTATTGTTTTTGAAATCAGCTGTGACAATAATTATATACTCTTCTTTTCAATTTTGTCATTCACAAAAATTTGATAGTTACGGTGATAATAACATCAATCTACAAACGCACACACACAAAAAACTTAATCAATTAATATGAAATTATTTTTCAATATTTTTCGTAATTTCATAAATGTACAATGTGAAAGACCGTTGGCTATCATATTTCACACAATCACATATGTACCAATGAAAATAATAATAAACTACACTGCCAAGTTCTGAACACTGTTATGTATGTGATGTTTCCCTAAGCACATATAAATACATATTTCACTGTCACACTTCTGTATCATTCATCGATTGAATGCACTAGAACACAATAATCACTATACGGTATTTCATGGAACTCACCTAATCCATTTGTTAGCTCGTTCAAACTGACGTTAGTTGAAGTCCGAAAGCGAATGTGAAAGTAGTTCTTGCCAGTTCGAATATTGCAATTTGCCCCGCTCTTTATTTCGTTGGTTATGAGATGCCAAGGATTTCCTAGTCACACTCGCCAGACATTAGATCAGATCTCTGAAAGGAAGTGATTATGGTTTTCGCGCCTATACCCCGACCCGTGTCGAACGGTTCGCCTAGCTACAGCTGACAGACTAGGACTGGATTACTGCCGAGGGCGGAGGCACGGCAAAGTGAAATGAAACTTAACTCACAATTTATTCTGATTCTTTTGTCATTGCACCTTTGCTGCGCGAGAGCTGATCATGTTGTTTAGCTACTGTATGCCATAGAAATGATGTACACGCACATTCGCAATACAATTTTATCGCTTCTTTTCGTCATAGTTATATGAACTTTCAAGTTTTAATAATATAACTAGAATGAAAATCATTGAAATTACTGAAATTACTCATGACGGAATTAACAGTAAAATAAAAAATCTACCTCTTGGATGTTTTTGGTGAATCAATTTTTGATTCGACATTATATAGTTATAGTAATTTCATCTTGACATGATATATAATCATAACCATATAATACGTTATCAACTTGTAAGAATTGATATATTCCAATCCTTGTCTATTGTTAAAATATGGCTCTGACTTTTACCTAAATCAAATGTTATTAACCATTGATAAACAACATCATCATTATGATCATTATGCTTATTATGCGGTTTTTATCATTATTATATTATCATCATTATTATTATTACCTATTTTTAAGATATCCAAATTTTGCGTATAACATCTCTTACAACCTGAAAATAATATTTGTTCACACGAACCCTGCACTTGATTATCAGCATATTATTAAACTGTTTATCTCAACATTCATGATACATTTTCTAATATTTTATTCTATATAATTTGTATTACTCACATATACATATACTTTGTATATACCCACAGATAAGCCTGTTTCAGGCATCATGGTTATTTTATGAGCGTATAACTACACAGAACATTGTACGAAACTATTCAAATAAAAATAATAATAATAATAAAAAAAAATATTATTATTAATTTTTATGGCAGACAAGAGAAACAATTCCTAATTCCAGAATGATTTAATAACATTCCGGCTGAATTGAGAAAAGTGTCTAAAATATCGCAAGTGAGGATAGTTCTGAAGCAATGGATTTCTAAGAATGTGCAAAATACTTGACCAAAGAAGAAAAATAGAATCATAAACATTATTAATACTCAATTAAATATTTTTCTAACCAACTTCGTATATTTTACTTTTTCAATTAAATAATTTGAAATAAAATATTAACATTTTGTTATTTATAGCTATCCAGATGTTTATTTTTATTAATGTGATGTATGCATTCACAATATATAGACCCACACAGACAAGTCGAAACTCATGTAACTGTGGGTCTACGTTATTATTATCATGCATAACTGAAATAAGAATAAAACGCTTCGAAACAAAAAAGTATCACCATTATTATTATTATTATATTCATTCATTTCATTCTCATTATACAAGTATATGGGAACATTTATCACACTACGGGTAAATAAATTACATACGTAGCATTCATAATTAATCATTGTGATACACTTAACACTTTCCGAACTATTCTAGATGTCTCTAATAAAACTGAACGTTGAATTTTGTGAATTGCACTAAAAGGTATGTTCATTGTCCGCCTGTTCCTTATGTACCAGCCCATTGACCGTCACCACGACGGGAAAGATGAGGACTTGCTTTAATTTCCACCGTGGCCAGTTCCTGATATTTGGTTTTCTTGGTTACAAAAGCTTTATTGATGTTATGATCGTTTGGGTGTGTCATATCTAAGAGATGAGCAATTCTAGTGTCTTTGTAAACAATTATTAAATCAGGACGGTTATGAGGAATGATTAAATCAGTTATGACAGAAATATCGTAGAAAAGTATAATTCGTTCGTTCTCAAGAACAGGCTCTGGTTGATAGTCATAATGCCTAGACTGAGATGTGTGAAGATGTTATCATTATTATTATCATATATTATCATATATTATCATATATTCTCATATTTCGCCAATCAGAGGAAGCAGCTCTAAAACAAGACGCTGAGCAATAATCAAGCTTAATTGTATATTATATTGTTCAGCCTAATCTCTGCTGACAAGTTGCGAAAGCAGCTTAGCGGAGTTTTGTATATAATCTGTAAACTGTTTCTCATTCTCAAAAAAAAAAAAAAAAAAATCAAAATGTATCAAATAAGATAATATTTACCTTTCACTACTTGAAAAACAGTATATACTGCAATAGCAGATAACCCAATCAGATATGGAGTTCAAGTGTGGGGCAGTGCTGCTGATACTTATATTAATGTAATCATAAATATGCAGAAATCTATTTAAAAATTTGATCATTGTAAACGTACAAGTTCTTCGTGAAAATCTGTTCATTTATTGTGATATTTTGTCGGTTGGGGAAATTTATAAATGTGAAATCATTATTCAAAATTATTTTTCAGAAGAATATGAAGATTATCAAAATCATAGCTATGGGACTGGAACAAAAGACTCTGGGTACTGTGTGGTTCCCACATATATTCATAACTGTCGTAGAAGACTATTAAATATATCAGTTCCAACTTTATTCAACGATATGCCTGTAAATATACGTAATTTAAAATTTATGACCGAAATAAAGCGCAGTGTTTGTTAAGCGATGGTTGATATAACCTTAGACTAGACTATCTCGTCATTTGAATATTATTTTGTTATAACTTCTTTGATATTAGTTGGTGAGTTCTTTATCATTTTCAGTGAACTAGAGAAGTTTCGAGTTGATGAGTAGGTACACTCTTATACAAATATCAATTATATGTGTCATTTACCAGCAGATAAGATGTATGCATCATCTTTGCAGGATATTGTCAATATAAATGCATCTTTAGTTTTCTTGATGGACCAATAGAAAAAAATGAAAAATGATTATTATCATCATAATTCCTTCTCTAGTATTATACTATCACCACCTATATCGTCAAAGGAATGTGATATGGAGTTTAATCATTGAATTGGTTCCTATAGTTCAAGTCATCCTTTCCCACTTATGTCCAGTATCGAGTTTACGTTCAGTAATAGCGTTGTCCCATTTTGAACACACAGTGTACTAGTTGAGTTTTAGAAGGTTTCCGTCAGTTACAGCCCTCGTCAGTAATTTATTTAGCTTGTATTTCAACTAGCTCGTGCCACAACATCCTGCATGGTCTAGCGTATCACGGAACTCCTTGACAGGCTTCTTTCCATTGCAGACTTACTTCAATCGTACAAAACAAAACTAATTAGTTTCCAATAAAGATAATTGATTTTGTACGTTGCTTTGGATTACAATGTATTTAGTTCAATGTAATTGTGAAGCGGTAAAGATTTTATGCCCGATTCTGTTACTAAATAAATTGATGAAGATACATTTTCTAGTAACATACGTTTGGGCCAAAGTTTTATAGATTGTTTAAAAAATAATTGATTTTGTACGTTGCTTTGGATTACAATGTATTTAGGCCCGGTGTTACGAAACTGAATTAAGTAATAGTTAGCGGATTAACTTGTTATCACCACTGGTTACATATGTTATTTTCTTACCTTTAATTAATAGTTAGTGGATTAGTACCCTAACTAAGATTGGTAAAACCGGGCCTTGGTTCAATGTAATTGTGAAGCAGTAAAGATTTTATGCCGATTCTGTTACTAAATAAATTGATGAAGATACATTTTCTAGTAACATACGCTTGGGCCAAAGTTTTATAGATTGCTTACGAGGTGGTCCCGATCAGGGTAGGAAGCGTTAATCTCTGAGAGATCCGCGGACATCAGATGAGGATTAGAACTTGCCAATATTTCATCATAGCCAACAACAATCGAAGTATAGCTATTCGTTGGGCTGGAGGTGCAATGCTGGGATTCCAGGTTAGTTTCAGCTAGCCCTCATTAGAGTAGTTATGGTCGTTATGTTTGTCAAGGTAGGTTAGACTGATTAGATTGGCTTGATTCATTCAAGGAGCGTGCATCAACACCATAGGCATGCGCAGGATTAGGACAAATTGAAATTACGTTTCCTAGCAAATCTACTTATTTATCTAGTTGAGTGTTATAGTGTATAGTGTGTGTAGTCGAGTGTTTAGCATTCATGACTACACCCCAGATGGAAATGGAGCCAATCAGGTGTACAATCACGAGCCGATCATGGGGAAGGCTCCCATTTTGCACCTCTGGAATATTTTTGGGATTCAAAGGAATTGAAAAAATATTTTTTAGGTTTGTGAAAATTGTGTTGGTGTAAGAAATGTTATTCTGTGATAAATGTTGATAACCTTGAAGACCCTATCTTCGGCAAAAAAAGTATGGACACAGACAATGCAGTCTTGGTGTCATAGTTCATTGTTTTTAATTCAAAATAGTCTATGGATAATTATTTATTTTTGTGTCAAGACCGATTCGAAAACTTGGAACTACAAAGAGGTACCGCTTCAAAACGGTCTTACTAAGTCATCCTTAGCCTTGATGGATAACCAAGTATTGAATATCAAGATTTCGTTGTTGATAATATAACAAATATATAATTTGTGATGAAATATTCAGTATACACTTCTTAGTGATGTATCAGGTATGGCCTGGGTCGTCTCGGCGTACCTGTGCGCTCGCATATGAATCCAACAACAACAACAACAACTTCCGTGAGGAGTGCATGCTGGCGCAGTCCAATCCTCCGATCCAGATGCTGCATTGAGGGTTGCGTTGGTTTACCGGTTGCGTGGAGATGGTGACTTACTAATTCGAACACGTTCCATCTCCTGAGTACTATTGATCGCTGCTCTATCTGGTGTTGTTTTGTAGAAACGGCTGATGGGCTGACACACTTGATGACAGCTGTTATTAGCTGAGCCGATGTGAACGTAAAGTTAGTTCCTTTTATCACTACTTATCTACGCAAGATCGATAGTTCTTAAAATGTGACCGGTGAATTGGTAGATATTTTCAACATGGGAGGGATAGGAAGTGAGGCCAGGCAAACTAACGCAACCTTCAATGCATTTTGGTCCCGATGAATCGTGGTGCCAAAGCTATCAGGGAGTTGAAAGTCCGAAACTTGACTGACGTCATGCAAGATAGGAGAGAAACGTTCCGAACAGAAAACTGTACGATCGAGAGTCACCAATTTCCATTTATATATATTGGGTTCAACGACGCACTGTACTGATGACTAAGATCTATTGGCGTCGACGATTGAGATGATGAATGATGAGATGAGAGGTTGTTTATTAGGTGTTTTTGGATAGTGGAAAGAAGTCGGTTGTGGCCTCTTGTTAAGGAACCATCCCAGTATTGACCTGAACGACAGAAGGAAACCACGAAAAACCCCTGTCAGGATGGTCGACCATGGCGGGAATCGAACTCCGGTCTACTGAATGATGGTTCAGTGTGCTAGCTACTGGGCCTACCGGTCTCAGTTATACTCGCCAAGAAATTATTCCACGTTTAGTTCAGACAATTAAAAACTCGATTATCTTTTGAAGTAGACCATGTATAAATAGAATTAAAATTCGTCAAAAATGACTGAGATCAAAACTACGCCATCAGGAGTGCCGTGTTTGGACGGTGTTGTATATTTGACCATTTCCTACAATATGAAATAGATGTAAAATTAGCATTTAGTACAACTTATTCGTCTGTGCATATTCAATTCCAATTTATAGCCATGTTGCATTTATGTGTATCATGTATTTCATTTTGCATTTTCCATCTGTGTTACATTTTCTGATGAATATTTCCCTACAATCCGCAAGAGACTTGTACTCACATTTCAGAGCTGGCAAACAAAACGCATATGAACAATTTTTAATCATTATTCACTATCTCTTCATCGTATCTGTATTTTTATCTCCGAATTTTTGATGAATAATAAGAATCTATTGATGATTCTAGTCCCCTATAATTAAATTGAATCAGGAAATAAAATTATTCTAGAATCCCAACATGCCATAGGGGCATAGTTACTATGAATAGACGCACATTATTCTGTTTCAGTCATTAATTCAAAGGTCTCATTAAATAATTTCTTATATGAACGAAATATGGAACCAAAATCATAGCCCATGTCGTTTTAACATGCATTAGTGATTAAAAGAAAGTACAGCCCGCATATCATTTTGGCAGTCATTTTTAATTTCTCTTGTTTATCATTAATTTAATGCATACCGTCACCGTAATATATTTATTTAATCACTTGAAATTTTAGTACCATGAAGTTATTTGAATAAGATAGTGAGTTTAAATATATATTTTTTTCTTTTCTGTTGTGGACGAATGAGTTATAGGCTGGTGGGCGAACAGAATGATGCCACGAAAGTGACAACATCCCTCCATGTCAGATTTATGATTTGCTCCGACTTTAAAATAAATTGAAATCAAGTTCTGCTTCGTGTTTTCAAGTAGAATGTCACACATTGTTGTGAAAAGTAGACAAAAATGTCCCTCAAATTGTGTTCCCCCTATCACAACTTCGATATTGGGCCCTAGTTTGTTCATGCCCCCAAACTTTTCTAATTGCTATTGTGAGTATTGAGTGAGCATTGCTATTGAGTGCCGACTGCAATATTTACTTCAATTTTAATATTTGACTTGGTAGCTGTCAGGTATCTATAAAAAACATATTGAAATTTATATAATTCCATGAATCGGTATGCAACTTTGTGATAATCTTGAATGTTATTCCTGACGGTCCGTTGTGATTTACTTTAGAATGTGTTATTTAATCATTTAATTGTTAATGCATTCGGACAAAAAACGAATGAATAAATGAATACATAAATAAATGAAAGAAGGAATAAATAAATACATGTTGAATAGAATATATCACTCTTTGAGAGGGAAGTGGGCTTGACGAGTATTTGTGTTCCTATCAACTGATTCATTTTGGTGATAGTATTCAAGTGATTCAAACCGATTCTAGATTGATACAGTTATATGATTATACTTTGTAATTGGAGAAAGACAGTTTCGAGTCACACATAGACTACTAGTGTCACTTTTCTATTCGTAAATATTTCAGTCATAAAGAATTTGATTGACTTTTAGCAAGTTCTACTACATTTTCAAATAAGTGAAATTATGCGTGGAAGCAAACCACTGGCAATAATGGGCAATGACAAGAGTCGAACCCATATCACTCATTTCACCTGTCAAGTGCATATTAGATTGCTGTACTTATGAGTTACATAAACATATATGTATATATATATATATATATATATATATATATATATATATATATATATATATATATATATATATATATATATATACATAAACATTTATGTATATATATATATATATATATATATATATATATATATATATATATATATATAAAAAAAAAAAAAAATATATATATATATATATATATATATATATATATGTACATATATATATATATATATATATATATATATATATATATATATATATATATATATATATATATATATATATATATATGAATTCAAGAGCGAGTAATTATCTCAATTGTATTATTGAAAAAGTAAACATTTCAGAATTTCAGCGAATTAAAGTTTTGATTATTGAATAGTAAAGTCGAGTCACCCTGGATTCGAAACTAGAAAAATGCTCTCAAACAAACTACGTTTGTGTCAAAAAACAATAGAATATCATTGATTCATTCTGAGTGATCAGATAAAAATACGGAGAATTTAATAAATCTCCAAGTTTTCAATGTCAAGAGACGAGGATTCGTCAGATTCCCATCACATCTCAAAATCTCGACAAACAATATTTTGAAATTATTTTCATTCAATTCAATGCCTCATTTGAAGTTTAATCCAGAAAATGAGTCAAAACCACATTTTTTACAGGTTTTGCAAGAGCCAGTATAATGTGGTAGGTTGAACTAATCCTCATTACGGATATGAATTCAACTTGGATGTATCACTTTTTTACATTGACAAAATCGAGTCATTTTTTTCTCAATTGAAGCTAAGGATGACAAGTTACGATCGTTCGAAGGGGGCACTACAGGAACAATCTTATCACCCCACCTCCCCCCCAAATAGTTACATATAATATAGTCGACTCATTTGAAAATTGTAAAAAATGATGGTGATAAACTGATAGATGAAGAAAAATTTAAAAGTTGTGAAGAGCTAAACATCCTATATCTTCGTTTTGAATATATATCTTCTATATTCCTATAATATATATCGTTTTGAATAATCTTCGATTTTCTCCGTCCTATTTTCTTCCAAATATTTCTTCTATTTAATATTCGTTTATCTAGGGAAAAATAACTTTGTTCTTTCTCGTATCGATGTTCGTGTACTTTCTGATACTTCTCCGTCTTCTCCACAAACAAATCTTCCTCTCCTCTTCGTCTATCTGTAATCCATATATATTTCTAATTCTATGTTCGAAAAATGTATTTGTTAGTTTATTTGAATCATCTTTACTCACTCGATTATTTCAATGTTTGCTCAGTCGTGGCCGAATAAAATGATGTAATTCACACTGAGAGAAACCACTTAAACTCAACAGTCAGGATAATGCAAAGGAGGACAATTGGTAGGACAAACTATCGAGCAGCGATCTCTTCTCATCAGAAATGCGTAAGCCTGTAGTGTATACGTATGAATGAAACATCAGTGCAACAAAATCTGACATAATAGGTTTAAATTTGAAAAAAATGTAACTACAGATTATAATAATAACCACATTGAAATCTGTGACAGGTCAGTGAATACATTATTCTAAAAGAACCATGGTCAGCCACTGGAACTCGAGTAGGCCTATATGTTTTATTAAGACCTTATGGTTACATCACAACTGCAGAGATTTCTTCCAATGCACTGTGTCTATAATAATGGGGCATTTCCATTGTGATCAACAGTGGAAAGTTGGCAAATGAATAATCACCAGTGATAGAATTTTTACATTGTGAAATATTTAGTTCACAATCTGCAATTATATTAATTATTATTCGAGAATCAGCTTGTTGGTTGTTCGTTATATTATGTTAGTTGGCTTGGAAACATTCATTTTTCTCACAGTTGAAAACTTGTTATCGGTCGAAAATTGCGAATCACCAATAGATAGTGTGTAATGCAATAATACAGTTTTTACGTCAAATTATCCCAATTGATTGTTTCAAAACAATATTGATAGCAATGTACAATATGAATGTGGAGAGATCATTCTTTTTTTTCACACAAAAATAGGCCTAATCGTTCGCATCAAATTGAATGAATTTGTGAAATAGATTATTGAAGCGAATATTATTTCAGATTAAACACGTGTTATTCCCACCAATAGTATGTATATTGATTCTGAATGGCGTATTGGTGATATTTGATGATGATTATTATTGCTTGCCTAAACGACCCCGCCAACAGCTAGGTTGGTGAAGCAGATTATCAAGAAAATATGAAGTGATAATAAGTGGAAGGAAGTTCACAGAAGCCTATGCCTTATGTGGGACTCGAACCCACACGCCACACCCAACGGTGACTTTAGTTTCTAAAGCGGTGCCCTAGCTCACTGAGCAACGGAGGAATACTTCGTGATGATTATATTACATTAGCACAGTGCATCATCATCACATCAGCACATCATCATATTCTAGAGAACGATGTCAATGATTATAATTGCAGTAAGAGAGTATAGGAATGATTTATTGAGATAAATACTTATGCATTGATTTGTTGCGACGAGTGACCGAGTACACTGGACTGTCATTCAGGAGACCAGAGTTCGATTCACGCCATGGTCGACCATCCTCACATGGGTTTTTATGGCCATCCTCTGGTAGTTCAGGTCAATACCGGGATGATTCCTCGACAATAGGCAACTATCAACTCCTTCCAACTATTAGAGAACACGTAATGAAATAACCTTTCATCTCATCATCCCTTCATCATTCACCGACGCCAATCGATCGTAGTCATCAGTACAGTTTGTCATTAGACTCAATATAAATAATAAAGACAAAAACATGTGTTGTTTATTTGTTGTAGAAGAATACAGCAAGACAGTTATACAAGGGTCGTCGGAACATCTCAATGCTCTCTTAGCCACAATAGTCACAATTCGCAATAAATTAACCAAATTGTGAAACACACAAAATGAATTTGATCCATTTCAATTCAATCAATTGATATTTGCATGCCGGAGAGCATAATGGCTGCCTACTGTATAGAGCTATGGAATATAAAAACACTCTCTGTTATGCGTGTATCGGGATTCATGAGGCACGCCTAGACTGTAGGCAACTTGTCTCTCTCAACTTCATTGAA
This sequence comes from Brachyptera risi, assembly GCA_964007535.1. Lineage (NCBI taxonomy): Eukaryota > Metazoa > Arthropoda > Insecta > Plecoptera > Taeniopterygidae > Brachyptera > Brachyptera risi. Next base: position 72,196,556 of record OZ023327.1, on the reverse strand, counting down.
CTGAATTCACAAACACTATGTTGGCTGATATAGCAACATCATAATGGACAGTAATGATTACAGATAAAGTTCAAGTAAACAGGAATGAATATAGGCGAATGAACAGAAGGTCAGGATTTAGATGAGAAACTTGATGACTTGTTCAAGTTTGATTTTGATAAAATACACACTATTTACATCGACATAAAATGTTCAAAGCAATAATCGATCGATGAGAGACGAGACGAGAAATATATATATATATATATATATATATATATATATATATATATATATATATATATATATATATATATATATATATATATATATATATATATATATATATATATATATATATATATATATATATATATATATATATATATATATATATATATATATATATATATATATATATATATATATATATATATATATATATATATATATATATATATATATATATATATATATATGATCCATGATACACAATAATACTGGGTATATTATTTCCATATTTATATTAGTTTTGATGCGATCTCTATAACGACAAATGTGATCTATTGGCGTCGGTAAATGATGAATGAAATGAAGGAAAGATGAGACAAAAGGTGATTTTATTCTTTCTTCAGAACATTGATGAAAACAAAGTGAGTGCGGCTTGCTCTTATGGAACGATCTTGGTATTCATTTGACGGCTGATGAAAAGTGAAAACCAGGATGCACCTCCTTCAGGATGATCGACTTTATAGCGGGAATCAAACCTCAATCTCCTGTAGCCGTTTCAGAGGACATCTTTTCCTATAGTATTTTATACACAACAAAAAAATCACGTGTCTTTATTTTTCATGACACATCAGTAATTAGTCTCCATCCATTAGCTCAGTCAGCTAAGGCACTGCCTTGAAAACTGAAGTCACCGTTGGGTGCGGGTTCGAGATCTTCATTAGGAATGGGTTTTTATAATGGTCCTTTCACTTATCATTACTTCATAGTTTCATTATCACCTGCTTATTCGTACCCCCATTTAACCTATAGGTGTTGGCGAGTCGTTAAGCCACCCTCGGTAGCTCGGTCAGCTGAGGCACCGCTTTAGAAACTGAAGTCACCGTTGGGCGTGGGTTCGAATCCCGCATAAGGCATGGGTTTTTGTAAATGTCCTCTCACTTGTCATCACTTCATACATTCATAATCATCAGCTCATTCGTACCCCCGTATAACCTAGCTGTTGGTGGGGTCGTTAAGCAAACAATAGTCAATCAATAATCAGCGAGTCGTTAAGAGGCCGCAGGCGCTCGTATTTCACGCCGCAAACTCTCACGGCCGTAATTTTTGAGATATCAATATGATTGTTTTTGCATTCTGTTGATAATTGAAAGAGGGAGGTTATCGCATTTACAGAATTTTGAACAACAAATTTGTAATTTTTCAAATTCTTCAAATGGAAAATGAAAAAATTTCTAGTTCACGGCAACCTGGATATATATTTTTGAATACCGAAAAAAAATATGGACTGTGAAATATATCAAAAGTGTGAGTAAGGGAATTAACGGCGTTTACGAGAATATGAGTTCGGCGGGCTAGTCTATGGGCTGCGCCTAGCACACGATGCATGTTAAACTCGAGTCTGAAGCGAGCGAACAACGAGCGCGTGTAGCGCGCCTGCGGCCTCTTAAGGCGTCCATCTCCAGTCTTCATAGGGTGAAAAGTTCCCGTCTGGGCGGTTATTGGTAAACATATTGTGAATGTTCATCATGAGTCGACCATATTTCAGAAAGTACTTCTCTGTATAATAGTCTGTATGTAGTTTCACCACAATACGTTCACCCGGAACTTGAACTGATCTGATAGAGGAAGGTTTACTCAACTCATTTATGGATTGAAATTTTCATGCTGGATAACTATTTACTGAGTTTGCTGTATGTAACGATTTAACATATTTAAAAAATAGTTTTTCAACATTTTCTCGGAATTTACAACTTTTTTTCTAATCTAAAATTTTCAATTTATGCTATTCCAATATTGATACATCAATAAATCAAAGGAAATTCGATACATGTTTGTCGGTGGATTGCCTTTAACCAATGTATTAATTGTCATCTCCATGCTAACTATATCTACTGGTTCTGTTCTATGTAACGGTTTTACGTATTTTACAATTAATTTTCCAAATTTTCTCGGAATTTTCAATTTTTTTCATTTAACATTTCTAATGTAGGCCCATCATTTCAAAATTAATAGATAATCAAATAACAAAACAGTCAATACTTTTATGTAAGAGGGTTCCCCTTAACAAACAATGGTAATAATATTCTTTTTGAGCGAGAATAAGTAGTCTTTGTGACATCCATTGACAGTATTTAGACAGTTTCATAAGCAAATGTGAACGTATCAAGTTGTATGTGGAGCCCTAGCATTTCGGGCAAGTGTAAAATATTCAACCAATTCACTGTATAACCATGTGTTCAATGTAGCGAGATCATAAATAATAACAACTCATAAATATTCAAGCTATAATTAATAAATTATAAGCGAAACAAAATTGCGAACTGTGTCCGAATTTTCATGTCCCATCAAAAGTAGCACTTCATAAATAGGAACGATGTTAATTCTGCGTGAATATATTATAAGGGTTAAACATGGAATAATGTAAATGGCACATGGCCTGTTTTACACTGTTCGAAATTGTTTCATTTTCTGAATAGATTACAGTTTTTGAACGTATTTTTGAAAAAGTAATTCAAGTGATATTGCATTCAGTGAAATTGGCCATGGTCAAACATAACGAATTGCCTATTTGATGTAAGTGGATTAACGTCGTGCCATATGCTCTTTGATTGCCTTCCTGTACGACGCCATTGTACTAACAACATGTGGACTTCCTGGATCTCTCGTCATAGGCAGAACAATGCTGCGATTTGCCTTTCAAGTTAGAAAGATCTCATTTTCTCACGTTTTTCAGTGAAAATCAGCATATTTGAAATAAATTTTCCATATTTATTATGATTTTTTTTTTAAGATTATAAATTCCTGATGAAAGTCGATACATTCTTGAGTGATGACGTAGACTACCACCAGCCCTACTCAGTGCTTGCCGCGGTCGAACGATATTACACATAATTAGGCGTGATCCTCATTTCAATCCACCTCTATGCATGCTTAGTTGTTACGCTTGCTTAAAATTGAACAGTAACATATCATTGTATACGATCTTTCCTCGACAATACGAATATTCTCAATACACATCTGAGCAATATTTCGCTTGTTTATGTAACATGATTGAATTGATATGTTTTTTCCTTCAGATATACTTCATATTTGCGTCGTAAGATCGTTCACTGTAATGTCACACTACGAGCTAGACTCTTTGGCTCTTTGTCCGTCTTTCAGAATACAGTCTGAGGATGGTGAAACACTATAGCAAGGGCAATTGCTCACCTATTTTTTCAAGTTTATGTTTTTCGTAGGGATAGTGATTATATGATTCCTGATGAAAATGAGACGAGTGGTCAAGTGGCTATTGCACAGTGAACCGTCAGTCATTCAGGAGACCAAAGTTCGATTCCCGCCATGGTCAACCATCCTGACAGAGGTTCCTCGTGGTTTCCCTGTCGTTCAGGTTGATACTGAGATGGTTCCTTAACAACAGATCACGACCGTCACATTTTCATTATTCGAAAACACGTAGCAAAATAAGCTTTCATCTTATCATCTCATTTTATGATTCACCGACGCCAATACATCTCAGTCATTAGTACAGTGCGTCTTCAAACACAATACAAATGAATGAATGAAACCTCATGAAACAAAAATGATAATGGGCTTACCGAATCAAATAGTTATTTCAAACAATAGAACCAAATTGGTTCACCTTCGCGGAGCAACTGAAGTTACTCAGTACATATAATATATCATAGGACATAACACACAACAAATGGACATAACAAATCGACATGTATTCAAACTTTTTAAAGCCAATGTGAAAACGTTTTTGATTCTAAAGCTTGGAAGATTATTATAATTCCAACGATTATTCACAGAATCAAGTTTTAGTAATTGATTGAATTTTTAATATTCTTATATTAATCGCAATTTTAAATGTGACAAAT
>OZ023327.1:72127465-72187465 GCA_964007535.1 Brachyptera risi | reverse complement strand
ATGCACTCCTGAATTGTCATCAATGAGCAATACCCGATCATTGACGAACAGCATATGTTGACCCGGCACCTCCACCCATTATAACTCATACGTGCATTTCCCCGGCGGAATTCTACCTGATGTTACTGACACGTTATTCAGGAGACCGGACCCGCCAAGGTCACCCATCCTGACAGAGGATTCCTTAGTTTCCCTCAGTCGTCAAAGTCCTTTTCCTCTCCGCTGTCCCAATACACCTAATAAAGCACAACTATACATCTCATCTTCTTATATTATCCCGAGTCGCCAATTGATCTTAGTCATCATTACAGTGTGTCGGTAAATACCATACACATTTTCCAAAATTTTCATTCCAAAATTGAGTGCAGCGTAATTTTATTCATTTGGAGTAAACATGAAAATATATCTCTCTCTTTTCCCTTCCTATAAACTCCTTTCCTTCTCACACATTTTCAACCAAATCCGTCTACTTTTAAATACTGGCCGAGGATACGCGAATGCTTGCAGGCAGTTCTATAAGCTTCTACTGTGGTATGAACGTTTGCCCGAGACTGGAGTCAGTCTTTGCCAGTTATCAGGAACACAATACATTGGGGTATTACGTAAACTCCGATAGGCATGGTTTATGACTGCACGAGCAACAAAGTATCACAGCGTAACAAGATGTTCTCAGGCCATGCTTTACTGTTCTCAAACTTGCATTACGTTAAATGTTATACCAACTTCCCTCAATTGTGTTTATAACTTAGGTGTTTCAAGTTTCATCTTATACTAGGCAAACTTAATTTCAAAGTTTAAGTCGTTTGAGAGGCTGGTCGGTAGATCGTGAATTTCGTATCTCGAAGGAAGTTGACTTGGGTTCGATGAAAACTTGGGTACTTTCGTCCTTTATAGTTGTAGAATAGTATGCTACTTGTTAGAGTCTATAGTAACATGTTCGCTTGGATACGAACAGGATAGTTTTCCGTCATTTTAAAATGAACGTTCAACAGTTAGCTGAGATTTGTCGTATCACAAAATTAAGATATAATAATATTTTCCAATATTGTACCTATAAATATGTGTCTATGTGGAGCATACGCAGTGTGGTTGACAATGATATTTAAACATAATTATGATGAAATTGAAAATTGAACACAGGCGTAGTACTAAACTTATATATAGTACAAAATATAAATGAAACATTTTTTTGAAATAAGATAGAATATTACTATATAAGCGATGTACTTAGTCTATATGAATGGTGGTCAAATTACAAGGATGATTTTAATAAGTGGTTTCTCAAAATGGCATTTGAACGGTTCAAAGCCAGAACGCATATCAAATTAATAAAATCTCTACCAAGTTTCAACTTTTTACAAAACTTATCTCTCGAAAAAAAAGTGATTTGCATTCATATTCAATATAGCCTTATCTCGTGATGATGAGAGGTCGTCAACTTTCTAACATCGATTATATATATTTTGTTTGTATTTATTTATTGTGACAGCTTAATTTTTGTCATGTTCAATAAAATGTTTCAATTGAAAATACATAATTTCTCAAATATCAAATGTGTGCCTATAAATTGCACTGCGCATAGAATTTGAAATGATGCTTTGCAATATTCTTTATTGATTTCAGTATTCGGAATTAAACCACTATAATTGATGAGCGTAGCGAAGTCTCCATTCTACTCTTATGGGGCTTTGTCTGTGTTTTTTTTTTTTTTTTTTTTGTAAGCACTCCACAGGTCGCAAGGGTTGACTGATCAACATGAAAATTTTTGTGTACACGCAAACTCACCCAACTTAGAACTGTATAGTTTTTGGGATGAATCGGTTCGACCGATTTTGAGAAAAATCATCTCAAAGTTTCTATAAACCTCATAAGATTTGGCTGGGCGGAAAATGTTGAAAAATAAAATCTCTTCAAATGGGATGAAATTTCCTCTAAATGTGTATACATGGATTTTACACATTATTACGATTTTGTAAGCAATTCTGATCAGTCGTTTTGAAGAAAAAAAAATAAAATGATTGATAATATTCATAAAATATATCATAAAAATTGTGACAGAATTGAGTATTCGAGATCCACTGCTTTCTAGATTCAAGAGTTGACCAACAATGAAGTATTTTTTATATGCGTCAAGGTGTGTAGAATACCAGAGTCAATAAAGTGGCAAGATTAGAACTACTTTAACGACTTTTATAGCTTATTCAGATATCAAGGTGTGTAGAATACCAGAGTCGATAAAGTAGCAAGGGTAGAACTACTATAACGACTTTTATACCTTATTAGGATATCTCGCTCATCTTACAACGCTTATTTCGCGTTTGACTAGTAGTAAACAATATGGATAAGGTTTCTTCACTACTTTCCTCTCTGCAGGATTCAAGTGAAATGGTTTTACGGTCAGACGTACTGGAAGCAGTCTACAGGGGTTCAAATTCATCGTGTATTTCTTGAATCATTTCAACTTTCGCACACATTTCGATTTTCGGTATGTCTGTTCTCCGTGCTTTGTTGTCATCATTATATACGGTATTATAAGAATCTACTTTGAATATTTTTTATTCCACCCATTTATTTTACATTCTTCTTCTTCTTCTTCTTCTTCTTCTTCTCCTCCTTCTCCTTCTCCTTCTCCTTCTCCTTCTCCTTCTCCTTCTTCTTCTTCTTCTTCTCCTTCTCCTTCTTCTTCTTCTTTCACCCTGCAATTAAGTCACAAAGTTTCCACCCAACCTTCGTATTCAACGTACAATATTGTAAATTGTAATCCCATCCTGATGAATTCGTTGTGCATAAAACGAAGCTTTCTATAATAACACGCTAGTTGGGGAGATCTATTTGAAGACGTCTACTTACTCCGTCGTCTGCTACACTTTAATACCGTCTGCAGTATACAGACCATTTCAGACTTTCATGGGATTCTGAACAAAGATGCTATTTCATAATAGCCGATTGAGTTGATATCATTTTTAGTTTTACCGACCTCCTATAGATATTGACTTTGACTTCAAGTCTTAAAATATTCGTTTTCAATATTATGAGTTGGTTTGAAAACTCAGCTATGAATTTTGTGATGTAATGTCCTCATGGTATATGGTAATTGATGGTCAACTGTTTAGTCTAGACAATTGGTAACCTAATGGACAATCATTGATTCATCTATGCATTCATTTATTTATTAATTTATCTATTCATTCATTCATCCATTAATCTATTAGTATATTCATTCATTCATCCATTCATTCATTAATCTATTTATTTATTCATTTAAAAATTCATCTATTCATTTTATTGGGTTTCACGACGCATTCCAATGGTAGGCCTAACTGAGGTCTATTGGCGTCGGTGAACTATGAATGTGATGGTGAGAGTATGAGAAGAAGGGGTATTGGTATGGACAATGGGAACGAAATTGTCTTGGCCTGATATTTAGGAAGCATTGCATTATTCACGTTAACTATAGAGGAAAACCACAATGCACCTCTGTAGGTAGAATGGTCGCGCTTTCCCACCCGTCCCAGTTCATGGTTTATCGACAAGTGTACACAGTTCTGAGGGAAAGGTACCAACTGTCCTGAAAACCAACAGTCCTAAGCTTCTACTTCTTGAGCAACCTGTACAGAAATTGACAAATACCATTTGCACAAAACTCACCCACCTAACCCTAACCATCACTATAAAAAAAATACCTAGAAACTTATAAAGCACTTGCATGAGAGGTAAGAATTTGTGAAGAGAAGTAGTCAAGCCCCCCCCCCCACTTTGTCTTCTGTACAGGTAGGTAGAGAATTACAAGTTCCAGACATTCAGTCTTCATCATCAGCTGGTCGGTTTTCAGGACAGCCTAGTTTTAGGACAATTTAACTCGATCAATCAGCTTCTGGCTCGTGTGGTAATATTCCAGTTAATATCCTATACATCCGAATAATACTCATTCTGAGTTTCGAGACTTGGGTTTCAAACTTTGAACGTTTTCAAAGTCCATGGAGAGGAGGACGCTCGAGCTCGATCTGACCGATACTCGGATCAACTGGGTTGATTGCTGAACAATGACCACTTGGCCGCTTATCTATAGGCCTGCTACTAGCTCATAGTTTGAAATTCAATTCAATTCCCTATTCTCATAATACAAAGGAATTACTTACCTATTGTTCCGTTGTGGTAGCCGTTATCATTTACTATATCTTCTGATATGCATTCAAATATTTACATTTTGATAATGATAGCCAACTAGAAGGGATGGCTTCCAGGTGATATATTGCCTGAAGTCTATACATTATTGTAACTAACCTATGTTAGAATGATGCCCTACGTAGCTCAGTCATCTGAGGCACCACTTTATAAAGTGACCGTTGGAGTCACCGTTGAGCGTGGGTTCGAGTCCCGTATAAGGTATGGGTTTTTGTAAACGTCCTTAAACTTATTAGGTTTTCATAGGTTCATCATCACCTGCTCATTCGTACCCCCGTATAATCTAGCTGTTGGTGGGTCGTCATATGTAAACAGTAATCATGAATCATCTATTATATGTAACTCTGATTTTTTTATGGTGATATTTGTATATCTTCCCCTGAAATGAAAAAGTTTCTGATTCCTGGAAGATTGTACACATACAGTTGATTCAGTAGATAAGTAGTGCAACTGATACAGTATTAATAGAAATACGTTGTGGGTATATATAGACAATAATAGTAAAAAATACTAAGCTTTCGAATTTTGTAAAAATAGATGTGGAGACATCAGATGCATATTAAAGTTAAATAAAAAACCATTTTCACCTTACCACAAATCTGAATACATTTATGATAACACTGTGAATATTCAGTATGGATCAACAGTATTTTAGAGAATATTTTCTCTAGATTCAATCAAGCAATTTCAGTGTAATACAGATACACAATGTTCAAACGACAAGCTACTACTATATACGAAAGCTGTACTACTGGGCTAATACATATCACACAATATTCAAATAAAACTGATCCCCACTTTACCACCACTCTCTTCTAACCTCCTCACCGTGTCACATGTAGTACCTTCACAGACCGCGACAAAGCACTGCTGACATGCAGAGTGTGCTGCTACGGTACAGTTATGGCCATTTCTTCAGTGGCGAACATGGGTACCAATTACTGTAGACGTAAGTGGGGGGAGTGGTAGTGTGCGTAGGGAATTATTCTTGAATGATCATCAAAGTGACCTGTCTTAGTGGTATATCTTTCGTTTATGCAACTACTATATTTTATAATATAATGTTCACGCTGGCAATGTTACGCTTTGTGTAGAATACCCCTTAACCCTCTGTTAGTTTCTCCATACAGTAACAAGTCAACGGGTTGAAGTTGAAGATAGTAGAATTATGAGATTACTTGAATTGAATTTCAGAGTTAGGCCAACTGTCGATTCAATGGGTAATTGTTTGACTGCGATTAAATATAAGCCAACTTGTGAAGTATAACGGTAACTTCAATTATATACGTAACCCTCCCTTCGAACAAGTTACATGTGACCTGTTACCCTTTTATTTATACGTCACTAGTTTTTCCAAGTTATGCAAGGAGAATGGATTCGATTATTTCGTTTTACTTGTCATGAACAAGTGGAAAAATGATTGGGCGACCATTTCAACGCTCGCCCACAAACGTAACGTTTTCTTGCTTCTTTATTTGTATACCTTTTAGAAAAACAGGGATAAAAATAGATACAAAGAGAAAGAAAACACGTGAGGAAGAATATTTTTTTAAATTTCTAGGAATGATATAATTGGCTCCAGAACTTACACGTGACTATCATTTGACATTGACGTGGAATGGTTTGTTTGACGCACTATAGATACTCTTCTGATTCAGTTACTACTTTTGTGTATTCGACATGCTTGCCTAAACATACAAATATCAAACAAGACCATGTTATTCGTTGAGAAGAAAATCAAATGCTTCCACTTCCATCGCACAAAACTTTCAATCTGATATCAATTGACGTTACATATTTCCAGAACGATGGCTTTATAGGTTAATGAGAAATTCGCATCAGGTTGGTATTGGATGTAATTCAACGACACTTGACAAGTAACACGGATGTTTGCTTGTTTCCTATTGATTAGATAATAATAATTGACATTCTATTTATTTAGCATCAATCAAACAAATTATTACCATTTCTAAAAAAATCTTTTCGATATTTATGCTATTTGATCAAAACAGATTTTAGAGTTGGTGAGAGGCATCTCCAAGTACACCTGCACTGAATTACGTCCAATTGAATGTATTCGGGGGTGGGCCAAGCTAGGCGGCGTCTATACGTACCTCCCTTTCGTTTATTTATTTGGTGTAGTTCTTTTGTAAACATTTGATCAACATTAAAAAAATCAACTTTTTCAAGTTTGTTGGTTAACCGAATACAGTTTAACTACACCTACACTAGTTAATGTATTGATTCATTCATGGATTGTGAATATAAAATGTACTTTTTTGGAGGACAAAAGTTTTCATAGCACGTTTGCTATAGTGTACTTGACGGTCCCATAGAAACTTCTCGCATTTTGGCAGCCGTGAGAGTCAGGGCTAGTGTTGCTGCCATCTTATAGTTTGCTTGGAAACGTGGATACAGCGCCTTTAGATACACATTTCCATACGAATAGGCCTACACCACTGCATGACTACGATCTTGGTTCGATTCAGATTTGTTTATGAGAAGGTTATTGGGTCAGTGAAAAAGAATAGATCCGGTGCTATAAATTGTAAATAATTATCAGTCAATGCTATTTAAAAATACATCAACAGTCAATTCAGTCTCTTTTATTCATTTATATCAGGTAAACGATGCACTGCAATGATAACTATACGATCTATTGGCGTCGGTGAACGATGAATGAGATGGGTGGGCAGAAGAGATGAAATGAGAAGGAAACCACGAAAACCTCAGTCATTAATGGTCGGACGTGGCTATATGGTTTCAATCATTCTTTTTGATGCCTATTCAAGATTACCAATCATAAGATGCCGTGTAAATTACAAACGTCATTAACCCCAATCATATATATATATATATATATATATATATATATATATATATATATATATATATATATATATATATATATATATATATATATATACATATATATATATATATATATATATATATATATATATATATATATATATATATATATATATATATATATATATATATATATATATATATATATATATATATATACTAAATATGTGTTCACTTTTCATTATACAATACCGTCATCCTGTTTTCTGGAGTGAACATAAAAAAATGATAAAAGTAAAATTATTAAAAAATAACACGCTTTAATCCTCAATTACTGTTCACCTTCCTAAGATGGTATACATTCACTCTTGCCATAGTATAATGAAAGTATACTACGCTGTATACCTCAAAGTACAAAATAGTTGAGAAGCAAAAACAAAGGCCAATCAAAAAACGAGGAAAAGAGTTTTCAAAAGTCTATTAAAGTGTGATAACGACGGGACGACCCAGGATCGCACTGCTCCCCTAACTCCCTCCCCCCCCCCCCTCCTCTCTCCACCGGTACCGCATATTAATGTATGGTAATTCATGCAAATTTTGCGAGCGCCCGGAATAGCAAGCTCTATGAATTGCATGGCGTAGTGGTTAGAGTCGGTCGAGTTGGTAGAGTGTAGAATGTAAAACGTAGGAGCAGGCGTCTGCATTCAGCCATAAGCCTAGACAACCAACTAAAATGTCATCCTCCGACTATGATGACGGCCCGTTGTGGTACACTTCTTCTTGCTCAGGTTGGAGAGTTATACGCTCTAGAAAATGATGACAATGGTGCTTATTAGGCTTATTATTAGGATGTTATTCATCATTTATTCCCATTGGTACGTGAAATGTGAGGGGTTCAATGAATATATATAACTAGTGTACTTCAATAACCAAGTTATTAATCTTAAATCAATAATGTTCCCTCATTACTTGACGGAGGGATAATATGGAAAATGTGGGGTTAGTATATATATTTCATCTACGGAAAAGCATACGTGTTGCCCTCGGTGGACATATCCAATAGTGCAAACTTGGAGATTTTCTCAGTAGCTATAAACAAGTGTACTCATGAGTATGCTTTATTTTCGGAGTGGTAAATTTGTCACTGGTCCTACTTACATCGAAATACGGGATGAACAAATTGTCAAAGAAAAGAAGTGTTTATTCAAATTTATCCATACTAAAACTTGAGTTACGGGTGATTTGTAATGTATCGGAGCCTCATTATGCACTTGACAATTCAAGTGTAATTTTGTGGTTTCAACAGCTATTTCAGATTTCATTGTAACTTGAATTTGAAAGATTATTCTTGTATCCAACACAATCATTTTCACAATAACTCAGCTGCAAGAATAAAAGATACATTTTATTTCATGACTTGTTGCTTTCACAAACTTTCTCTCTTAATATTAGTTGTATTTTCTCAATACTGTTGTTTTCTTTCACATTCATCTTTTATTATACAGCGCTTGTATACAAGTTTGTCATTTTATACACGCAATTTATTTTATCGTAAGGAATTCTCTATTGATCACCAAGCTGGAGCCTTGAAATCACTCACTAATGTAATCCACATCAATTTTTCTGAGGAACAACTTTATAAATTCTTTTAAATATAGCTTTTCACATTGAAACTGTCAAAACGCGAATATGTTTGTGCAAGATCTAGTATATGTTTTGAGAATGGATGGGATTGGTTGTTCATTTCAATTGGTTGAATTCAACGATGGTAATTTATTGTGATTTTTGGCATCAGTTTTGGTCGTCAATTGGGAAATAATTCAATATTATGATATGATTGATTAGAGAGCTACAGAATGGTAAATGAGATTCCATACTTCATGGAAAGACTCAAATATGAGGCGATGATACATCAATAAATATGAGAACAAATTTGAAAAGCGTCACGAACTATAGTTGATCACAACCAAATAATTACTTGTTAAATTTGCTGAATAAAGAAATACACAAATTCAAATTCAAATTCATTACTATCCACATCATTACTATTATTATTATTATTATTATTATCATTATTATTCATATTATATTCAATAGTAGACGTAATTAGCCCTTTATTAGCAAAGCTATTTAATTTATCTTTCAAAAGTGGTGTTGTTCCATCGAAATTGAAGATCTCTGTTGTCCGACCAATTTATAAGAAAGTGATCACATGATATATTCAAATTATAGGCCTATTTCTTTGCTCCCTATCATTGATACAATCATGGAACGCTGTGTATCTAATGTTTTGATAGAATATTTAAATAATCATGATCTAATAAACAAAAAGCAGTTCGGTTTTCAAAAAGGGAAATGAACAAATGATCTTTTCGCATTATTCTCTAACTTTGTAAATTCTGAATTGAATGATAATTTTCACGTACTAGCACTTTTCATCGATTTCTCGAAATTATTCGACGCTAAATCACATTAAATTGATTGACTTATTGGAGAAAATTGGAATAAGGGGACCTATGCTAAATTGGTTTTCCAGTTATTTGGATGAAAGAAATATTTTGGTAAAAATTATGAAAAGTTTAGTGACGCTAAAGAATGTGAATCTGGAGTACCGCAAGGGTCAATTCTTGGACCAACCTTATTTAATTTATGTGAAGGAAATGTTTGAATGTATCAAGAAATCTAAAATATTCATGTATGCAGATGACACCTCAATCATATCTGTTCACAAACAATCAGATGTCGCAGTTTCTAATTTACAAAATGATTTCACTAATGTATTAAAGTTCACTTATGACCATGACCTAATTATAAACGCTGGCAAAACAAAGGTTATGCACATTTGTACACCCTTAATCCAAGATAGATATAATAATTTCAACCTAGTTTATCATTCAAGTGACTGTCTACATACAATGAGATGTAGAACCCCTGATATTAACTGTGATTGTAGAGTTCATATTGACATTGTTGACACACATGTATATTTGGGCTTAACCATAGATAATTTATTCAGCTGGAGACCTCATGTAGATTCTATTTGTAATAGACTTCGATCTTGTGCATTCCGCATTTATAACCTAAAATTCATTCTGCCTTTTAAATTACTGAAGTCTGTTTGAGGCCCTGAGAGCATCTCCAATGTTACATGGGCTTCTGGCATGGGGGAATGCTTCCCAATATCACTTGGATAAGATTATACAATTATAAGATAGAATGATAAAGTCAATAGTATCTCATCACATGAAGCTTAACCTTCATTTTACTATCAGTCAATTATATCAACATTGCAATATACCTCCCTTAACATATTTACATATATATCGATTAATTTTATTGCACTTCACAAACAACAATACAAAATATTGAACATTCATTCCATAAATGTATATATGATTTGATCGAACTTCTTGTATGCAATATTTGTAAAAATAAGTTTAATTTTGTTTATGTGTGAATAAGAAAAAAAAATATTATTATTATTATTGTGGGATACACTTTTCAGATATTTATTAAATTATTCTTGTGCATCAACTTCTTATGTCTTTAGCTGTGTGGATATGATTTGTATTCTTGATGTACAATGATATATTAATTTTTCAATTTCATGTCCACATATATATATATACATACATATATTCGATTTTGTATTCCTTAACTATTGAAAAGTTTTCATTCATTTTTTCCTTGTCCAAGCTATTGATTTTATTTCTCATCCCACAGATAAGCCTTTTTGGCTTTGTGGAAGAGCGTATTGATTAATCTTGTATGTTACGTATTATTTAAATCTAATAAAAATTTTTTTAAAAAAATTATTATTATTATTGTCATAACAGACAAGTGTGCTATGTTTTTGTGGGTCTACGATATTTGTATATAACTCATATTTTGTGTGATAGAAAATCTTCTCAAAAGAAAAAAAAAATTATTATTATTGTTATCATTTTCTATAATCTTTTCTTATTTTTCTTCTTCTTTTGTCGGATACTTGAATAGGATTTTGTTGTTTGTTGTTTGTATCTGTTGTTTTTATTGTCTCATATATTGCCATTCAGAGGAAGCAGCTCTATAACAAGACGCATGAATAATAAAGTTCAATTGTTTATATATTGTTTAGCCTAATCTCTGCTGACAAGTTACGAAAGCAGCTTAGAGGAGTTTTGTACATGATTTGTTAACTGTTTCTAATTATCAATACAAAATATATATATATATATATATAATGTAGTCCATAGTAATGTATAGTCTAATGTAGTCTGTGTACTTCTCTGAATAGTGTGAAGCAGTTTCATTACAATATATTCAGACGGAAAGCCACTACTATCATTTATATGTTTCGTTGACATTGAAAATATCACTCTGTGGGTAGGTCTCCCTTATAATATTCAGTTTTCCATAGCGGCTAGGCGTTTGAGAAGAACATAATCTTTCTCGTAATCAATCACTCACCCATCTTATCGTGTAGTGCGTGTACTCGATCTAAATTATATATTCATGTACAGCTAGTTTTTCTCTTCACTGACAGAATGAAATAAAAAAGTCAAATTCAAATTCGAAAAAGTACAATTGACCTTCCAGTGTTGAAGACAGCAAGCGATCGAGATGAATTCGATCGTTCGCTTGGCCAATCGTAGTTTTCACTAAAAATCGTTGAATAATTATCTCTATTTCTCTGTAGAAGCAATTGTCAGAGGTTAAATGTACAGTACTTTAATGATGTAAAAGCTGGTACACTTCTAGCAGACGCGATGCAGCCTTTTAATCATCCAAAATCGAATCCAACCATAACTGAACATTTACACTCTGAGAAGTTGATCCGACATGAATTCTCGCATTATTGCCTACAGTGTGTGAGAAATACGTTGTAATGTGTATCCACCAACACTTACATATATATATATATATATATATATATATATATATATATATATATATATATATATATATATATATATATATATATATATATGTATATATATATATATATATATATTTCTATATATATATATATATATATATTTATGTATATATATATATATATATATATATATATATATATATATATATATGTATATATATATATATATATATATATATATATATATATATATATGTATATATATATATATATTTATATATATATATATATATATATATATATATGTATATATATATATTCATATATATATATATTTTTATATATATATATATATATATATATATATATATATATATATATATATATTTATATATATATATATATATATATATATATATATATATAGATATATATATATATATATATATATATATATATATATATATATATATATATATATATATATATATATATATATATATATATAGGACCTATATAGTCAAAAATTAAATCAAGTTGAACGTGATAGTTCATTCCCCAATAAATTAAACAAAACAGCAAAATACAATATTGAAACTCCCTCAAAAATAATATTAGATGATATATTTCTTCAACTCTGTTTTTGTTTGATCATGTTTTGGAAACTTGAAAAAATTCAGAAAGGATTTAATCAAATAAATGATGAATCAAAAATCTATTCTCCTGTTTACCATATGAGTGAATGGTTAGCGGCTCTAATAATCTGGCTTCATTACGTGTGTGATGTGAACGCATGAAAGAATTCTTGTGCTTCTGTGAAAAATAATTTGATGTGATAAAGAGAAGAAGATGCAATTGACTAACCGAAAAACAGTTGGAATTTGAATTAAAGTGTGACTTTTCGACGTAATTATATTTAAAAACTGTGTGGATGTTTTCATCTCTTTCAAAGTGGTTGGGCCTATTAGTTGTAACAATGGTAATAATATATACTATTATGGTTATAATATATAATAACACCATCCATTTATTATAGACACCTGAATTCATCACAAACTTTGTGGTACGAGGATCAAGTTTCCGGATAAATTACTTCCTAACGTACAATAATGATATTATTAAAATTCAGATTGAATTCCCCGCTGCTTTGTTCGGTTAATCTTCAATCACCGTGTTGATGTTGTAATACAAATAGACCATGGAAATTGACAAGATGTGTTGAGTAAACGGGTAAATGTAAACATTTCTTGATCTTTCTAGTAATGGTTGAGATGTGAATAAAATGAGAGAACGGAATTGTGAATGAAAAAAAATGAATACTGAAACAAAGGAGTAATAATTATTAAAGCGGAATTGAGTTGAGGGTTGGTTGAGTGGGTGGGGAAGTCTGTGAGTGAAACTCGAGAAAAAATACATTTCAAAGCGCTAACTAGGTTGCTTGTTCGAGAAAATGTGTTTTTTCTGACTTCAGTGCATTCTACAAAATGTGATCAATCTTGTTTCAAGGCTTACGCATATAATATTAGGAGTCGAATACTCATAATCATAGAAAGATAAATAGCGAATGAAATACTTGATGCAGAATTAACTGAAATATAATCAGATATAAACTTGATTTATCTACCAGCGATTGATTTCTTCTATTTGACATAGAAATATTGAGGTCATGGTTAGTTTTGGTATGTAGGCCTACTGGGGAAAACCTGTGCCCAAATTTGCGTTACTGAAGTTCACCGAAGTTATGGGCCTAAAAATGAATCAATATTTATAATATGCTTTCAATTTGTTCATTAGTAATAATTGGTTTAACGACGCACTGTACTGATCAGTACGATCTATTCGCGTCGGTGAATGTTGAATGAGATGGGAAGATGGGAGAAAATGTTGTTTTCTCATGTGGTTTTGGTAAGCGGTAAGCGGTAAGCGGTAACTGGTAAATAAGCGGTCCAGCCTCTTGCTGTTAAGGAGCCACCCTAATATTCATCTTAACGAGAAAGTTAAAACACGATTAAACTCTGCCGGTATAGTCGACCGTAGCAGGAATCGAGCCTCGGTCTGCTGAATGACGGTGCAGCGTGCATAGCCACTGGACCACCTATATCAACTGTTTACAACATTTGATGTGTGCTATGAATGTGTGTTATTTCAATTTGTCATTGATGTTGGTGAGTAGGCCTACATGATGAGACAATGACAGACCTATACACGATCAGCTGAAGACGATCAGCTGAGGCCTGTGTTGAATCGTCACAGTGTGGGAAAGATGTCATTTTTAGCCAATCAACTAACGAAACATTGTTAATCGATTACGATCATCGAATCTACTAATAATATGGAGAGCGATATATTGATCAACTTTTCAATGATTTCGCTTCTGAACTTCTCCGAATGGAAGTATATATAAAATGGAATTAAATCAGTCAAAGCGAAATGAAAAGAAAGGAATATTCGTCAAAATCTTGAACACGAAATCATAAACTTGGAACAATTATGAGAAAAGATCATTAAATTATTTGAATATAACATGCATGCATTTAAATAGCTGGTGTGTTTTGACACTTGGGCCTATATTATAAACTTTCTCATTCCACCTTCAAGGCTGGATAATTCCTTATATTATATATGTTATGTGTATATGTATATATATATATATATATATATATATATATATATATATATATATATATATATATATATATATATATATATATATATATATATATTTATATATTTACCGGCACAGTTGCTGAGTGGTTAGCTCACTTGCTTCGTGACCCGGGAGGTGAAGGGGCATATTGGACCTGGTTCGATCCCCGCCACCGTCCATCTTTACAGGGGTTTTTCGTGGTTTCCCTCTGTAGTCTAGGCTAATGCCGGGATGGTTCCCACAATATAGGCCACGACCGCTTCCTTCCCACTATCCTTCCCACTACCCATAAAAACCTTCATCTCATCGTCCCATCATCTTATAAATCATTCATCCGACGCCAATAGATCTTAGTAATCATTACAGTGCGTCGTTAAAACTCAATAAAAAAAAATAAAAAAATTTATATATATATATATATATATATATATATATATATATATATATATATATATATATATATATACATGATAGAGAGAGAGAGAGATACATATTTCGAATGAAACTTCCTTAAATCTATAAAGTTTCACCGGCGAACTTTTACGATTAAATATTTTTCATTCTCATTTAGATACCGATAGTGATTTGTAACAAGCTGTACGAAGAGTATTGTGTAAGTTAGTACGCAGACGTCGCGACGGACAACGACGCTGGTGTTCGAATATCGGGCGGGATTAGTTGCTTGTCAACCCTCGTGCTAGTTGGTTGCAGTCTCTACCACAGCGCTGCTGCTAGCGCCCGACGAGATCCATCAGTGATGTTATTACGTGCATCACGTGGTCTGTGTTTTCTTATTGGACAACTCATATTGCAAACCTTTTGGAGATCAGGTATTTACAGATTTCCGGTTTTCGTCTTTCCATGAGCACATTAGTGGGCGATCGATCGAGACAATTAGAATATTAGAGTAGGGGAGACAACGTAGAATAATGTGGAAAGGTAATTACAACCCGTATCCATATAACACCCTACCTGTGTAAGAAAAACAAGTTAGAACACGGTAGATTTCTACACTATGGTATAGGCCTATATCAGAGAATAAATCGAATTGGATTAAATGTTATTCTAGGGTGAGAATAATAGTTATGTTCATCGCATTACGAAATTCGGCGCAGTTCTGAGAACAGCAAGAGTCCAATTAAACGTATGATATCCGTCATGCAAATTGTCGGCTTTGATTTTTTTTCACCGTTTTCATTGCTAATTTTCCACATCTCTTTACGGGCTCTTTTTTTACCGCTAGAAAGCTTTTTGGTGACTCCGGAACCGACGCACCATTGCTTTTCTAGGATGAAAATAATTAAAATAATAATTGAAATAAGTCGAATAACTGAAGAGTTCTTCTCTCTAAATTGGCACATCAGATCAAAACTTGCTATAGGGATATTTTATGAATATAATTATCTAAATTTTTCAAATACATTAGTATTCATCATTTTTTTTGAATTTTAACTTGATTGAAACAATTCTTATCATCTGTATAATTGAATAAACACAATCTATATCTTCCACTGTTCTGAACTGCAAAAAAGGAATCGTACATTTACAACAAATAATATATTAGAATTGCGTCAAATGTACACTTTGACAACTTACAACCGTGTAAATGGTTCATTATGACATAATTTAAACAAGCCAAACTTTTGAAAATCGAAAAAAGTCACGATTCGTTTTTCTTGCTATTTGATGAAATACCGCGTAGACCGTGATTTGTTTGAGTCAATTGGGTGACAGATGTCCGTGTCATATTGCACCAAAATAATGTCATTTTCTATTTTATTAACATATCACAGTCAACATATTCACCGAGATGATTCCATGTGACACAAAATGCTCTATTTTGATACGTTTAGTGTGTGTGTGTGTGTGTGTGTGTGTGTGTTAAAGGGCAGTGTGTATGATGGTGGTACGATGGGGATGAAGGTTAAATGATGATCAGAAAGGTACATAGCAATTTCAAATTATTCAATTGATTTACAATCCATTTTCCCCAATTGTGACTGACAGAACTGAATACTTTCCGTGTGATTAAAATGTTTTATCTGTATAAATGCCACTTGTGAACGCATTTCATCAATGATATGTAATAACTCAGAATGTGAGGGACTTGAAAAATACGTCAAATTGCACTCCCCCCTTCCCGGCCCGTCCATTGGGATAGGTATTCACTGTTCAGTAACTAGCGTTACAGATTACTGTTTACTACTCAATTTGCGTATACTTCTGTTTGATATAATTAGTTAGAAGAATAAATCTGTTCAACCCAAGACACTGTAGGACTATCAAAATGTTACGTGGGTATAATCCATACAATATGTATATATATATATATATATATATATATATATATATATATATATATATATATATATATATATATATATATATATATATATATATATATATATATATATATGAATATTTATATATATATATATACATATATAATTATATATATATATAAACATAATCTTTTCTTTCTTTCTCCTCAACTCGCGCGTTTACATATAATATACACAACTATATGTTGGGCGTGTTGGCTCTCATGTCATCAATTCTACGATCGTATTAGAAAATACAATTGATTTTTATTCAATTTTGTTACTTGAATAAAAAGTATGAGTGAAGAATTTTCATCAAATTCACGCACTGACCTCGGTGCATGACTGACCACGCGAACAATTCAGTTCGTTTCGAACGCCTACCCTTTACAATCTAGAAATAGCATTATTCCAAATTCAGAGTGGGGCAGGGGAATGACCACAATAAATATGGGATAACTTATAATAGGTGGCAGCACAAAACTATTTTTCAACAGCACATTTCAGCACAAAACGAGCACATTACAGCAACATCATCAAGAATATGCATTTCAAATGTGTGTGTGTGTGTGTGGGGGGGGGGTGGCATCAACTTGGCCCCCATATTGAATGTTGAATGCCTATAAAATGGTAGCAGCTCAAAACGATCTCTTACAACACATTACAGCACGGAACGAGCACATCTCAAAAAAATGTATCAGAAGTATGTATTTCAAAAGTTGGGGTGGGGGAGGGGAGGCTGACCAATAATTCCCCCCCCCCTCACCTTGAATATGGTATTACTTGGAAACGGTAGCAGCACAACACGATTTTCCTTCAGCACGTTTCATCACAAAACAAGCAGTTTTCAGTAACGTCAGAAAAGTATACATCTCAAGTGTGAGGGGATGGAGCTGGTCATTTACTTGGCATTAACTTAGCTCTCTTAAATTGAAATCAGAATAACTGAAATCGGTTGTGGCACAAAACGATTTTTTCGCACATTTCCGTACAAAACGAGCACTTTACAGTACTTTTAGAGAAAATTCCAGTCTAAAATGTGTTGGTGGGGAGGGGGGGGGGGGGAGGACCAGTGAATGGACCTCTGCTAATAACACATATTTTCACTGTAGTGTTTTTTTCATTCTATTTCATTATCACTAGGAAAACGCCATATATGCGTTGTTAGACGAGCGGATATGTTGATTGCCAAACTTTTGCCTATACATTCATCAATTGGGTGACATTTAAGTGATGAATGGGTAAAAACTGCTTCGAGTGATACCAATTTGGCACATTTTATGTTTTTTCTTCAAAATGGCTGACCTGATCAAGCTGAGAATTTCCAGAAATGTATATCATAATGTAATTCAACTTCACACAGAATTTAATTTTTTTGGAAAATAAAAATATTTTCATCTTTTTCCGCTGTGTTATTCTAGCGGGTATTTTTGAAATTTCTAAAATTCATAAAAATTAAAGTTACCACCCGATAATGCCACAAAACTATAAAAATCCAAGTTAGATAAGGAAACATAATGAAAAAAATTTTGAAGTTGATAGCTGTAGCCGTTTGACCTGTGGAGAATCGCAAATAAAACATGAAAAAAAAACAACATAAAAACGAACACCAATTTGTTTCAGTATGTCAAATTGAATCCTCGCTAAAGCTCGTCCGATAAGCTTTCTATGTGTGATGGTGAAATGAATAGTATCGTGGCTGTTTATTTGCAATTCGACTGAAAAACTATTCTTACAACATCTACATATTAATATTAACAAAAATAAAATGTACATGTACCATTTAACAATTGTAGATAATGAAATATATAACTGTCTATCTCACGTTTATAGTTAAGTAATTATGATTGAAACGAATCCAACAATATGCAAATGACAAACTTATTCTTCAACGAAAAAAAGTCTTATTTCAACAAAGTGATCATCTACCATTAACCGTGCTATACTAACTCAAATACTTAATTCAAATACAGTAATCTCAGGTGATAATATTATCATTATAGGAGAGTGCATAGGAATAATCTGTCAAATGGTATATAGTAATTACAATCGTGTACGACTTTTGAGAATATGTGAGATACCGGCACTAGGTGATGCAATACACGAATGTTGAGTGTCCTCCTTCCGGACTCGTGGAAACTAGGACAGTTTGGCACGAGGACAGCCTGATCTCTATGGTTGCATTGTTATTATAGACATGTCTTTTTGACTCGAATGATAATTGTATTATTTAGTCTCAGTCTGTGATTTGTCACTGTCATGGGAATGGTCACCAGGCTGAATATTGCCATTCAAAGTCGGTATAATCTCTTGACTGTTAGCAATTAACGATTGCAAGTTTTAGAGTCGGAATTATTAGAAAAATATCATAATAAGTGTTATGAGTTTTAGGTTCCGGATTAAACTTGAGTTTTATACTTTGATACTTTGTTCACTCAGAGTATACTTTGTTCACTCAGAGTATACTTTGTTCACTCAAAGTATACTTTGTTCACTCAGAGTATACTTTGTTCACTCAAAGTATACTTTGTTCACTCAAAGTATACTTTGTTCACTCAAAGTATACTTTGTTCACTCAAAGTATACTTTGTTCACTCAAAGTATACTTTGTTCACTCAAAGTATACTTTGTTCACTCAAAGTATACTTTGAACATTTTTTTAATAAGAGGGGATATGTTCTGAATATGATATATTTAAAATGATTTCAATAGTCTGATTCTCGGTAGCTAAATGTTACTACCCAATTGTGTTATCAAATGAATATAATTACCCAAAGTCCAACGATTTGAATACATTTTGATCGTTTTCCGTGGACATTTGACGATTAAAGGTTGAATTTGTTAGAAATGGGGGTTCTGATTCAACATTTTGTGTTATTACTATAAAAAGGGATTGAATAGGTTTGAAAAAAGTCCAAAAAACGGCTTCAAAAATACTGTACTTTCATGATAATTCTCTCTCTGTATGTTTTATGAATTAAATCATCAATATATCTCCATTTGATATATTCTGTGGTACTTCGAAACACACCAGAGTTTATTAACTTACTATATCTACATATTTATCAATTTTATATCTTACGTTATTTTATTGAGAGTCTTGTTAACAACATTTATTAAAAATGCAGTCATTATTTCTTTTAATAACGGTATTTTAGATGAGACTATACTCTTCGCTCACCAATTATTCAAATGAAACTAATCGCCTTAGTAAATATACTGGATTTTGAGCTGACAAATTCATCTCCATGTGAGCTTCAAAATGCAGTCACACGTTTAATATCTTTTCATTTTATTTAGAGAAATAATTCGCAGGAGTAAAGTGTTTTAAATGAGTAGCTTATTCTTCAATGAGGATAGCAGAGAAAGAGAAAATCCCTAAAAATAAAGTCCACGATTCTTGAATGCCTTTTTGTTCATAAAACAAGCTATTCCCTATGAGATGAAAAATAAAAAGACTGAACGAAATTTAAGTGTCATCCCCCGTTTTTTATTCAACAGATTTTCAGCCATGAGCCAGCTTCGCCTTCACGGAAATGAACGAATTCGTTCGCGAACGAGAAAAATACATTATCAGTTCCAATCTACATTTAACGAGTCTGATTACTTCTTGTTACATCTAACTTGGAAATGAGTCTACAAATTGAGTTATTTTTCATACCGTAAGGTTTTGAAGTGAAATGTTTTAAGCCTATTATTTTCTCTGCTCATTTCTCTCCCCATTT
This sequence comes from Brachyptera risi, assembly GCA_964007535.1. Taxonomy (NCBI): domain Eukaryota; kingdom Metazoa; phylum Arthropoda; class Insecta; order Plecoptera; family Taeniopterygidae; genus Brachyptera; species Brachyptera risi. Next base: position 72,166,918 of record OZ023327.1, on the reverse strand, counting down.
TTTTTTTCCAATTCGAATGGACTGCATAATACCTTTTCCGAGACGCCGTTAGTGGGTTAAGGCTTAATTAAAAGTCGCCTTTAACTCCGAGGGGAAACGAATTACATCAACTACTATGTTCAAATTCGTGTTATCCTTCAGTGAAAATTAGTTTTTAATTGCCGCGAGATCTCGGATGCCAATGCATATTTTATCGTATCTGTGTCCGTACGTGACAGTGTGTTCTATCAAAACTAATCAGCAACAAACTTAGATTGTTGACTTATTCTTACAATACATTGATTCATAATCAAAAACTGAACTCTTAAACCTAGTGTCCAATCAGCTAGTAAATACTTATAATCTACTTTATACGTGAGGATTTTGTTTCTCCTTATATCCTTTGTTTCTCCTTTATATGCTTTACTGTACCTTTGCAATCACCTGGACCGCTCTCCGCTCTTTCCCACTCCTCCATACACCTAACAGGAGAGTCTTCCATCGCATCTTCCCAATTCCCATCATCATTCAGGGACGCCAAAAGATCTTAGTCATCAAGACGATGTGTCGTTGAACCCAATATGAATACAAAAATTCAGACTCTTTGCCAGAGTAATACTTGTTGTTTTGTGGTCACTAAACAGAGTCAAATTCCAAATATGTCCATGCCCTGGATTGATTAGAATATCATCATCACTTACATTTCTACCGCATTTCACGCTAGTACTTCCTACCGCACTGTAATGCCTCTAAATGGAACCGTTCTAACCCTTAGTACTTTATTTTTCATCTTTTATTGAACGTATAACGCAAAACATGCTTTGTTTTAATATAATGAAATTATATATGAAAATCAGGGATTAAGTTTGGCCTTCTGCACACCACCAGCATGTACATACAGAGCTGTATTTTGTTTCGGGTTGGTATGGTTGTATGCCATGACGATGAAGGTTGGAACCAGCCGTGCGTTAGCGGAGTGACACGGGGGACGGTCGATCGGAAACTTCATCTCTCGTAAATACAAGCAGATACTTTCGTGCTAGATTAGGATGCCTCGTGACCGTGCATTGCGCTGAAGGATAATGGAGGAAATGACAACAGGCATCCCGGTTTAAAGTACAATTTCACGTCTTTTTTCAATGGGATTCACACGGACAGGAAGGAACGATGAATCTGAAGTGAGATACGTCGTATGCTTCAGACACACAACTTTTTAGACATACGCTGTGTGTCAGCAACAGAACACTGGATCAATTACAATTTTTATGTATAATTGAGAGATGGATAAAGTATCAAATTTTCAGTACTGAGAAAACATAGCAAAGAGACATGAAATTTGAATATTTGATTATGGTAGCACTTTTTTAAAAATCGTGTCATCTTATTTGTACAAGATCTCACCAAATTTGTTCAGAATTTAAGAAAATGTAAAGTCAATTTTATCAGCCATTGCAAAATTAGTATGGAGACTGAAAATGTTGAATGGTAATCAGCAACCATATAGTATTTTTTTGCATTTTTTTTCTTTGACTCATAACATTTTTGTAATTGTTTCCTATTGAAAAGTAGAGATGGATGAAAAAGAAGCGCATGAAAATAAAAAACCAATTGCTGGGAATTTTCAACCATGAAAGAAAAGGTGTTCACTTGAAACACGATATTGAAGTCCTGGTCTGTCCGATGCAACTTTTTGTCCACGATAAGAAGGATATGTTTGAGGTTTGGAACTGGAATCGATCCTGATATGATAATCGCCATCATACATATTCAATTGATTCCCTTTTCAATTACTTACAATTTAACGATTATTGAAAAATTCATAAATAAAACTTTGGTTCGATCATTGCACTCCAAAACCTGTGACATGTGCCAATCTTCCTGACAAAGCAAACAGTCATATTGATAGCTGACTTGAAAACAGTCATCATAATCTAAACATTCCAAAACGTAGGAAGAACATGTTTTGAGATAAATATAGTCAAAATTAGATGAAACAGAGAGAAGTAACTGGAATTGAGATTCATTAGAATTTTTATAAAAATAACCAGATATAATCAAGAGGAAAAAAAAAACTGCGAGAAACGAAAAAATAGGAAAATATAAGAAAGTGAGAAATTAAAATATGGGTAATTTCAATGGGTCACCTTAGTTCGGGCTACAATGTTGAATTGCACAAGTATTACTGGAAAATTCGAATTGAATGTTTTTTCCATCTAAAGAAAAAAAATCCACCCTTATTCTTCATTAAAAATATTTCTGTACCCACACATATATGTGGCTACATATGTAGCTATATTTGTAGCTCAGTCACTAACGCGCTCGCATCTTGTGATCAAGGATGTGAGGGGGATATCAAACGTGTTCGATTCTCGCCCTCGTCCATTTTCACAGTTTTTGTTTGTGGTTTCTCCCTCTAGTCTAGGTTGATGCCGAAATGCTTCCCACAATATAGGCCACACCGCTTCCTTCCCTTTACCTGAGAAACCCTCATCTCATTATCTCAATAATCCTTCATCTGACGTCAGTAGATCTTAGTTATTATCACATTGCGCATTTGAATCCAATATAAATGTATACAAATATTTATCTTTGTTCAATTAAAAGCTCATGAAAATCGTATCGTATAAAATCATATAGTGGAATATTATAGTTTTTTGGTGATAGCTTTTGAACAATATCATATATGTACACATTCTAACACGGTAAAAACACAGATATTTTCAATATCTTTAAGATAGTTTTAATCAAAACTATTCAACTCATATCGCATAATATTCACGAGTATACAACCAAAATACACATTCTTCAGTTGTATCCCTGGAAAATATCAGAATCGGTTATAATAATTTCATTTCATATCATTTTGAAGGCATAAAAGAGATCTAGTGTTTTTTTTTCTTATTTGAATTTTGTGATATCTCATACTCTTCAAAATATATCAACAAGATTTGATTTTCCGATAAATCGCTCCTTATGCACTTCTGGATTGTTTGTTACGTGCAGAGTACGCCAGAGTAGGATTTTTATTTTATAAATTTTATGAAAAAAATTCTACATTTCTACATTAAATTTAGATGTGGATGTTTCTTTCACTGCATATGTTCATACAGTTTCACACATCTTATATAGTTACTGTGGGAAAAAGTCTGATTAGTATTTTTTTTGCCAACACCAGAACATTGACATGAAGCCATTGTGTCCCAATAAAGGCAAAGGATAAAAGTTCAGGATCGTTCAAACGGGGCACTACAAAAGCGATCTTCAACCCCAAATAAATTGTTGAATTGATATAGCTCACACAACGAATTATGAAATTATATCAACGAGTTGAGGGATGAAGAACAATTCAAAGTTGTGTTGGAGGAAGAGTTTTTAATCCTCTTTCTGAATATATATCTAACCTTTCTTCGATTTTCAACATCTTATTTTCTTCTTTCATTCCGAATCGTCCTTGCTACAATTCTACTTGAAAATTCACTTGTTTGAGGAAACAAAAAGACTTCTGGTCTTTTCTCTGACGTCATGTTCTGTTTCTTTGATTCGAATTGTCTTCTTCAGAGCTTTTCCTCTCTTCTTTGTCTCTTTCTTATTCATTCTTAATTGTATGTTATCAAAATGTGTTTGTAGTTTCATTTGAGGGATTATTTTTAACTTAATTATTCAGAATATTCACTTAGTCGTGGCCGAATTAATATATTCAATTCACATTCCAGCATTTACTCTGAATAATCAGAGAAATCACTAGAAACCAACAGTCCGGATATATTATTAGAAGGAGCAGGAACAATTTGTCAAGAACAGATCTTCAGGCAGGGCTTCCGCAAGAACATAGGCCTAAAACTCATCAGGAATGTCGGTTCAGTGGTACAGTTCGTCAGCCTCTCCAAGCACCAAGAAGGCGAATAATCGTCATTATACCCAGTAGTGTCGACAATTCGCCATGCGGACTCGGAAGTGTGGACGTATTTTTCAACCAGGTTTTACGAAATTTTCTCGGAATTTCCCACTTTTTTACCATTCTAAATTTTTAATATACCATTTGAGTATCAATTGTATAACATTTTGTTCAGATGGTAGGTTTCCCCTTGCATAATGTTCAGTCTCTAAACCTTATCCCTGTATAGCCTTATTGGGGAACAATGACTTAATGTCGAGTTTTCAAGTTGATGAATCTCTCTCTCTCTCCTCTCTCTCCATATATATATATATATATATATATATATATATATATATATATATATATATATATATATATATATATATATATATATATATATGTATATATATATATATATATATATATATATATATATATATATATGTATATACATATATATATAATATATATATATATATATATATATATATATATATATATATATATATATATATTTATATATATATATATATATATATATATATATATTTATATATATATATATATATATATATATATATATATATATATTTATATATATATATATATATATATATATATATATATATATATATATATATCCATATATATATATATATATATATATATATATATATATATATATATGTATATATATATATATATATAATCATATATATATATATATATATATATATATATTTATATATATATATATATATATATACATGTATATATATATATATATATATATATATATATGAACATATATATATATATATATATATATATATATATATATATATATATATATATATATATATATATATATATATATATATATATATGGATTGTTTGTATATATATACTTGTAATTATTTCTGTCCCATCATTATAACAAAACTATTTAACGCGTTTGAATCGTCCATCAATTTTGCCCCTCCGGGATAGAGACCAATTGCATTCTTCCATTTTAATATGGACATTTTCAATTTTACTTTCAACTTTGATCGTAACGATACAAGGAGTATTGAATCCAGGCATATCTGCGAAGAGCATTGCTTCCCGCAGATCATCTATTGTCTCTCCGGGATAGAGCTCAATTGCGTGTTTTTGAAATTCGAAATTTTGGTTTGAAAATAATTTGTCAGAAGTAATAGATGTATTCAGGAGCATTCATAAGTATCAGGAGCTATATAGATCGAACAAGAATACTTTCAGATTCCATTTATTTTTCTGATGTTCTGCCAGTGAACGTGGGAAAACGCAAGCTGATGTCAGGAGTGCTGGCCAGAGTTATTGAGCAGTGCTGGCAATACTATCAGTAATTTGAAAGTATTTTCCACACCACCGCTATCGAACAAATTAATCGATTTAGATAGAATTTGAAACAGTGCGTCTTCCTAGGCTGTTTATAGGGGTGCGCGTCCAGGGAGGAAAAGATTCAAGGTGCATTTATTTATTTATTATTATTTATTATTATTTATTATTATTATTTATTTATTATTGTTTTTATACAGTGTTATACACTGTATACAGGTGGTGAGAATAGAGCAGGAGTCCCGTAACAACATGTGCCTCACTACCTGTATAATAATATAAATTATAAATCATAAATTAGATCAGTAGAAAAAAAATAAAAAATTAATGATAGCAAACGAATCGAAAATTAAGATAACTGAATATGAAATACAAATGCCCAATATAAGGCCTAATCTAACATGTGTGAAGTTTTAAGTATCTAATTAGGTGAAATGTTCTAAGTTGTCTACAAAATGTACCAAAAACATCATCTGGACCCCTATTCCTGAGATAAATGAGATGTGAGAAAAACAAAAATGAGTGAGAAAATTATTATCTCACTTAAAATGGCCGATTTACCATTACAAATCAGCCATTTTAAGTGAGATAATCGTCTTCTCACTCATTTTTATTTTTCTCACATCTCATTTATCTCAGGAATAGGGGTCCTGTCTGCATAAGATATTCAGGGGCGCCTTCGGGGATCTTGCGACATATTCTATCATTCTGTCTCCTCGTTCTACCAACATGGCAAGTACTGGACGAATCAAATGGTCATATTCAGATACATATGTATTGTTATCAAAAGACATACAATTTAGCTTTCTCATTCATTTCGCTCCTTCATTCATTTTTAACAGCCATCTAACCAACTTACACCGCCTTAATTCAGTAAAGAATCAATATTCCATAGCCTTAATTGGAGAACAATGATTTTGTATCAAGTTTCGATGTTATCAAAAAAAATATATTCCATACATTCCGCAGTTCCCAAAACTCATACAATGGTAAAAAAATCCCACGGGGCGTGACGGCCTCCTTATCTTTCTCTTCACGCTGGATTTATAATACCGATCCTTAGAAACATTCAATCAAGTCAATCACTCATTCATGGTCGGTCAATCATCACACAATCATTTTTAGCCCTGGGCGCTGAAATAAGAAATGGGCCATAGAGTCATTCAGCGATTCTGGGCCTTTATTGTGATGGCCTCTCATATCAAGAATTGGTAACATCATACCAGTACTCTGAAAAAAAAACTGTCTTGATCCTTTGCAAAATCTAAAATCTATATTGCAAAAACCATTTTGTATATATACTAACAGTATCATTTTTGTCATCAACATCGGAACTTGATACAAAACCATTGTTCTTCAACTGAGAGTATGGATGGATGTGGGATCGTTTGGTGACTTTGGTCGAGGTACAACGAGGGCGTTCTTACCACCCCATTTTAATAATTTGGAACGAAAAACAATGAATTTTTGACACCAAGACTGCGTTGTCTGAACCATACTCTGAATATTCTCATAAAAGATGAAAGACTTTCAGTCTTCATTAGTCTGGAACACACTATAGGTATAGGAACCGTTTTGGTGATATATACGGACATTACAAGCTTTGGTATTGAGACGAAAACAAATACACGAATTTTGATATCTTCTACTTTGAATCAAGTATCTTAGGCAACGTTCACTTCTTTCCATCAACAGCCGATGTGAAGTTTATCATTATACACAGTGAAAACAACAGGAAAAAAATGTGTGATAAGCCTGAATTGGTATAATTAGGTCTATCCCTCTTCTAATTGAAGGTCGTGGCCAGTTAGTACTTCATCTAAGAATTTGTTTTCAGGACTGTGGGAAACCCATGAAAAATCACGTCCAGGATGGATAAAAAAATGAAAGGTGTTTGTTGATCTTGAATGACACATTTTCTTTTATTTTTATTTCAACTTCTTTTCTTTTGCTCTTCCTTTCTTGAAAGTTTAAATTTCTTGAAATTTGTATCGGCCTTGAATTAGACACTTTCACGATTCTAAACTATTTCTCTTCTTTTCTTGAAAACCTTGATGGTTGTCATTGTATGTATGCAAGAGTCACAAAGTGAGAGCGTAATGTTTTGACGTTGATTACATCCTGATATCATACAATATCATAAAGTATTTCCGAATTCATCCCTCATCATAGCTCCCCAGACACGTAGAAACTTTGACTTCAGTGAGGGGAGGAAGGATCATAATTATGAATCAAAATATTCTATAGGCTTCCATGTAAGGTTTCTCGCACATACGGGTTCTGGGCCAGCCGCTTGAGGCGGAATATTTGAAGCCCTATTGTCCTTTGACCATCTAAGAAGCAAAGTTAACATAAGTTACCTTGCATTCTGACAAAAGTGACATTGTGAGGGTGTCAATTGGGGGAGGGGTTAGGTAAATAAGTAGGAGGAAAATCTTCCCCTATCCCCCCTTCCTACACGCCTGTGGTCCGGCCGAAAAACAAAAAAGCTCACTGGCAACAAAACCTCTGAATTGAACGCCGAATATAAGGCTCGAGCGATCGAACGCAATTACGACTATGAATCGAACCGAATTCGTCGGATAATGAAGATAATTGCGTGTTCGGATATCAAACCGCGTGAGCTGTCACTCGTCAGACTCGACTGAAATACGTCCCTGCATTCTTCGATTACATCATCACACGATTTCAGCTACGAACAAATTGGATTATTAAGGAAAATCAATTCCCATTAAAGAAATGTTACATACTGGCAGTTTCGACCGTCTGTAATTGGATGAGCGATAGCAATGGCAAAACCTGATTTGACTAGCTCAGGGCTTTTGCTTTATGTGACCAGAGAGATGGGAGTTGATCGGGATACCTGCCACCATCCATCTTGACAGCTTCCTTCTGTTGCTTGGGCAAATGCCGAGAAGTTTCTTACAATATGGACAAAAATCTCATGGTTGGGGTTGTCAATCGAGCAGTCAGCTGGGCACTACAATTTACAAACTCAAGTGATTGAAACGTCATTCGCTCATTCGTCTCCCCAAATAACCTCTGTTGATGGGGTCTCTGAGAAACAGTCATCATCATACAGGTGATTAGTGCCAAGAACACGTAGGACTGTCATTCAGGAGACTGGGGTTCGATTCCCGCCATGGTCGACCATCCTGACAGGGGCTTTTCGTGGTTTACCTCTGTCGTTCAGGTTGACACTGGGATGATTCCTCAACAACAGGCCACGACCTACTCCTTCCCACCATCCAAAAACACCTAATAAAGTAACATTTCTTCTCATCATCCCACCATTTCATTCATAATTTATCGAGTCCAATAGATTCAAGCCATCATTACGGTGCGTCGTTAAACCCAATATAAGTGGAATAAAATGATCATCATATCATAAATGCATCCAATTCGCCCTCCAGCACCAGAATCAACATACTCTTCTGTCTCCTGCATTTTGCTTAATACGTGCATTCGAAGGATGAGTAAGGAGCATCTCAACTTTTATCTCGACTCCTTCGCTACGATTGAAGACGACTGATTTTTTGGTTTCAGACGGACGAAATTCCTTTATATAGTCACACATGTATATTGAATATTATATCACTTTAGTTTCTGCGATTGTTACAAATTAACGGCTTGTATTTTTAGCGATTTGTTTCCTACATAGCAAGAGACTGCAGTAATGAAAACCAATCAACATCATAGCAGAGTTTCTCTATATCTTACATAATATATGCGTATATCTAAGAATATTTCTGCGTATGTATTTCGACATCATATAGTGTCAATTTTCCAGTCATTTACGAATTATTATCTCTATTTAGCGTATAGTCAATAGTGTAGTCTTGGGAGTATGATAAGTCTAAACCTGATTTTCTTTGTATTTTGCGATAGGAGATACCGGTGTCCCTAAACTTTAACCATTATTGCACATAATTCATTTGACACGAGCCTATATACGAAGTTTATCAAAGTTAATAGAATCGCATTTTCATTGTTTCTACTTAGTGTAATATTAATGGCATACGAGATTTGAATACAGAATGGGCATAGCATGATCGGTTATTGGAGTAAAGTACAGATGAGATGTGAACTACGTTACTTGATTGTCTCGGCCAGGGTAGGGGGATTTCTTTCTGACCGAGCCGCGTGACATCAAATATACGACCCAAATTCGAAATCACTGTGAGTGACTAACCAACCGAATCAATAACTCATCGCTAACCAATATTGTATTAGTCCCATTTAACCAGCTAGTAGCCGACAGCTCAGACCTTAACTGGACTCACCAAGGCCTGATCAAGATTACCAACTGAACAATACTTACAGTACAGTTACACAGAAGAGTTCAAGTCAGGAGAATCATTTTAGTCAGATGAGAGAAACACACAATTTCACATACTGGAAAAAAAAAAACGAGTCGAGAGATTTGTATCAAGTTTATGTACACTTGCGGTATAAAATGGTCGATAAAGGTGCATTAACATGCGTCCCGAAGAAAATACATGCAGGCCTATACGTACTGAAACCAGAAGACAATGTGCATGCGCACTCCATGCATGGTCTGGGAACAAATCAGCGGCTAATTTCTGAGTGGTTAGCTCACTTGCTTCGTGTGATCCGGGAGGTAGTGGGCATGTCGGACCTGGTTCGATCCCCGCCACCGTCCATCTTTACAGGGGTTTTTCGTGGTTTCCCTTTGTAGTCTAGGCTAATGCCGGGATGGCTCCCACAATATAGGCCACGACCACTTCCTTCCCACTATCCTTCCCACTACCCATAAAAACCTTCATCTTATCATACCACCATCTAATTATTCATTCATCCGACGCCAATAGATCTTAGTAATCATTACAGTGCGTCGTTAAAACCCAATATAAAAAAGCGAGTGAATTTTATTTGAATAAACATTTCAATTTTAAATTGAACCGTTCTATGTGTCTGTAAGTGTACATTCTATAAAGGCTCACGCAATTCACGTAAAATCTATGAAAAAATACCAATAAAACATGAATACATTTTATTTAACATTCTCAATTTCAATTTCGGGAAGAACATTCCGTGTGACCGTACGTGTACGTCTATATTGACATCAGATTTCCCGTTGTAGTTACAGAATACATCGTAATTCGTAATCTATATTGTGTTGATTTCATATTAGGCTATATACATTCTTGTAACAGTATGCCCCGACCGTTTTCATTTCCCTTGGTAACATTTACAGAGTAGATCATCCATTTATCATCATTTCCTAAATGAAAACTTATGTTTTTCAGTAGTTGGATTACTAGCCATACGAATAAGAGATGCATTCTATCAACTAGAATTGGGCGATGAGAAGGAAGTGATGGTATATCGCAAGGGATGAAAGAGAGGGGGGGGGTAGGAGGGGGAAGGGGTAGACGATGGTACTGAATGTGGCAATTTGTGGTAGACGTCACCTCCCAACTCTATAGTATGCCAGTCCTTTTCGCGATTTACCTGCTCTGGTTAATGGACCATTTCTGGTTGTACTAAAAGAATGAGATTGCCTAATGTATCGTCGCCGCCAACAGAAAAGACGAGAAACGAGCTGCCAAGCATTAGGGTGTGGGTGCAGGGTAAGGGGATAGGTTGATGACACTCTTCGCACCTCGTCATGGCAGATGTGTGTAAGCCCCTGGCGACACGCAGATATACCACTGATGTCGCACGAACGTGCGCTATATTATATATAATATACGACGAGGTTATGCTGGGGGGGGGGGGGGGGGAATCTATTTGCTAGAACATCCTTTCGTTTTTTAAAGAAAATGTTTAACAATATAGGGTGAAATAGTGTAGAGTTTAAAATGGAAAGGAAAGACCTTTTTTGTTCATGTTGGTGTAGAAAAGTCTCGTGACTTGTGATGAAGTAATTTTACATTTTGGTCACAAATTCAATTGCGTTGTCGACGCGTGAATTTTCATTTTTCGCTCATATTTCAGTTCCGTCATTCACCTTGAGTCGGTGAAAGTCGGTTTTAAGTGACAGCTAAAGCCAAAACATAGATTCTGCGATGTGCCCTTTTTTTATATTCATTCAGTTATCAATAATCTGATCGGTTATAATATGTAGTTCTTCTCCTAAAATAAGACAATGTAAGAAATTCGTAAATAGACGCTTCCTCTAAAATGATGAAAGTTATAAAATTAGTGACATCCTGAGTTTTTGCCGAGCTAAATCAGAGTCTCAATCCAATCAAAGGCGAGTTGCCTAGTTTGATAGTTGGACATAAATGTGTTTCTGTTTTTGAAATTTAAATATTAAAATGAATGAAATGATAGACGAAGTGATTCTGGAACCTTTAAACCATGCGGTACATTTGTAGTGTATATGACCAGTCAAACGAAGTGATCTTAAGGGTAGCCCCAAGTGATCTTAAGGGTAGCCCCAAGTGATCTTAAGGGTAGCCCACCCACAAAAATGCATCGATTGTTTTGTTATTGGTTGATGTGTCGATGTTGAAACAATATACACCTATATTAAAAATGCAAAGTGAAAAAAAAGTGGAGAATTCCGAGAAAATTGTGGGAAAACTATTTGAAAAATACGTTATTTACAACAAAAAATGGCTTAACTTCTCCTGTTTGTTTTTTTGTGTCAAGCGCATACGGTTGAACTGTCAATTTTTTCAGCCCAGCCCAAAGACAGTAGTTTCACAAACACATTGATACCGTACAGATGCATGCTTTTGTTACCATTTTCAGTGTCAACTGAAGCATAAACAATCGTAGTGGTTTTCCGGATGAACGTATTGCTGTGAAACTGCTTCACCCCGTGCAGAGAAGTATTTTCGAAAATATTGTTGTTTCATAATGACCATTCACAATAATATGTTTACAAATAACCACCCTGCATGGCGGGAACTTCTTGTCTACTTGCCTTAAAGGGCAAAAGTTGCAACCAGGGTTATTCGACACGTATGAAGAACCATCAAACTTAAACAGCGCGAGATACAAAATTAACAAACACAATAAAAGATGCGGCCAAAATTCGCCTAAAATGCCTGGAATTCCAATTTCATAATAACGAATGTGGAAAGATGTAACAGTAACACTTGATATTTGGCCATCCATTTTTACCTCACAGCATACCGTGTCATGCAAATAACACATAACATATTGTGAATGTTTATTGTGGATCGACAGTATTTCCTAAGATAGTTTTCTGAATGGTGTGACGCAGTTTCACTACAATACGTCCAGACAAAAAGTTACGGTGACACTGTAAATGCGGTGCTGTGAGTAGGTTTCCCTAAAGTTGTTTTCCATTCTATACTAAGCGAGCCAATCACTGACGATTTGACAATTTCATATTTTTCTCAGCACTTTTATAACTCGTGATTCGTCAAAATCACAAAACAGAGAGTTTATAACTATCTAGGCGTATGATGAGCCCACTCTTGACAGTGAGCTCGTAACTTTTAAGCGGCTAATCCGATTTATATGAAATCTAGGATCGTTTCCGTTTATGTGACTCTTTGGGATAAGTAAATTAAACTGCAAGTGTTCAAGTGTAGAAGACTCTATAGTGTATAATAGTTATGTAAGTTTTTCACTCATCCAGTCACAGCTAATAGACTGAAACCTCGTGTTAAAGATAAAGTCTTGAACCTCCTTCCATACAAATCCTATTACCACAATTTGCACTGCATTTTGTATTGTGTATTTTTTTTCATAATCACATTTTTTCATATTTGGTTTTCATGATGATTTCTGTATTTGATTGCTTCCTCAATCTTAAAGATACACACACACACACACACACACACACACACACACACACACACACACACGTCAGCATTAGAAATTAAATATTCCAGATTACAATACTCGTAGTTTGACGTGATATGCCTTTAACTTGAATAAGTAAAAGCGCTGGCTACACTTACCACAAATATTAGAACCTCCAGATGGCACAATAAAATTATATATATATATATATACATATATATATATATATATATATATATATATATATATATATATATATATATATATATATATATATATATTTATATATATATATATATAATTATATGAATATATATACATATATATATATATATATATATATATATATATATATATATATATATATATATATATATATATATATATAAATATATATATATATATATATATAGAGAGAGAGAGAGAGAGAGAGAGAGAGAGAAATTGCAAGTATCTCTTATTTCCCTCTCTGAAATAGAATGAACCCGGCTAAGACGGCTCTATTTTAATATCGTGGTCGTCTTTGCAGGAATCCAGTGCTTATGGAATCATCAGTTTTGTCAATGGCCATATGTGAGTGTTATTCCTACTTGGAGGGCTTATTACACGCTAATATGATCCCACTTTGGTGTTCAATATACGTCCAGTAGGCAAGTCGCAAATAATCATGCTACACACAATATTCAGGCAGATGGGAAAAGTTCTATCAAAATTGAAACAATATCTCAATAATTTAATCAATATTCACTAAATGCATATATTTCCTCTATATACAAAGCAAATTTGAATTGTATTCTCATTTCAAATCAAAATATCGAATGCTTTGTTTAAGTATGAGTTCGACACATTGACTCCAAGAGATTTCGTTTTTTTTTAAATCATCATTTCAATTATTGTCCCATACTCAAGATGTCTCAACATCCTAATAACCTGGTCTCAATATAAATATACTGATGCCCAAAACTGGCTGATATTTGGTTTACATTTCTTTATTCATTTTCAAATTACATCAAGACTTCAAAAGCTTAACAATGAATTAAGCCATTTGGCTGACCTGATAGTAAATGAACACGCCAAGTTGAAAATGAATAATATTGAATGATAGACACGAAATAAGACAGACTTAAACTATGAAAAGCGATTTCACCTATTCAAAAACAAAACTGTGTGTTTTTTCAACTCGAATCCATCACTGTTCATCTAGCTCACTCCGCCTCATACCTCATGCCTCACATCTCAATTGTTTCTCACCCTTCGAGTGTGACCCAACTCTTTATGTTAGACCATGGATATATACTAGTCAAACGCGAAATATGCGTTGTAAGATGAGCGAGATATCCGAATAAGGTATACAAGTCGTTGAAGTAGTTCTACCGTTGCTACTTTATCGACTCTGGTATTCTACACACCTTGACGCAATATATAAAAATACTTCATTGTTGGGTAAATATTGAATCTAGAAAGCAGTGAATCTCGGCAACCTAATTCTGTCATCATTTTCATGAAATATTTGATGAAAAAAACAGTGATTTTATTTTTTTGCTTCAAAACGGCTGATTAGAATTGCATACATAATGACAATAATGTGTGAAATTTATGTGTACACATTCATAGAATATTTCGTTGCATTTGGAGAGATTCTATTTTTCAACATTTTCCGCCCAGCCAAATCTTATGGGGTTTTTAGAAACTTTGAGATGATTTTTCTCAAAATCGGTCCAACCGATTAATTCCAAAAACTATACAGTTCTAGGTTGGATGAGTTTGCGTGTTAAAAAAAGTTTCTTGTTGATCAGTCAACCCCTGCGACTTGTGGAGCGCTTGAAAAGAAAAAAAAAAAAAAACAGACAAAGCTCTGTAAGAGTGGGATGGAGACTTCGCTAAGCTCATCTAATTACCTTACCGAGATACGTTACTCCTACAGCCGATAGCGACATATACTCGTTCCAATCTCGGCGGCCATATTGTACATTTACAAAATAGAATGTAAGCAATGCATTCTATAGTATCACTGATATATGTCGAATATGGTTGAATCTTCTGGTCTGTATAGCGGTGTGAAGCTAGTGCCGAGACACGAGTGTGTACGCCTTCTTGATGTTGAGTAACGTATCGTGGTAATGGCCAGACTTCATCGGCGAGAACCAGAGACCCGAGTTGGATGAAACTGTTATTGTAATTGATAAAAGTAAGAAATAATTGATGAGATTAGATTGTTAGATGGAAATTATATTATTGAGTTATGAAACGATGCTGTGCGTATGAGCAATTTATTGCATTTGCCATATAAATTGAAAGAGTACATTCATTTTCATTTGTTCAAATTGGTATTACGTCCTTCATGCATGCTTGTTGATATTTCTCAATATGTATAAACAAAACTGTCCGCATAGAATACTCATGTATGTTAATCCATACAATAAAAATGCAGATGAAACAAAAAGATTTAGTACCCATCAACAGAAACAAATCGGCTATAATTCAAATTGAAGGTTACAAAATAATGTTCGTGCATTCTATTTAAAAACTGCAGACGAACATTACTATTGCAGTATTTTAATAAAGTTCATATTATTTAAAGTAATAACTCTAAAATGGATTCCACACACATTCTATGATCAATTACAGTTCACTCGTATGGAAATTATAGAGTTATTCAGAAACATAAAATAATCAAAATACGTGAAAAAAGTGTCATTTTCCGTCGAGTTTCAACAGATAAATATGCCTATAGATATTTATAGAAATGTAGATCGAGTTTCATGTTTCGAATGAATTCGCCTACCTGCAGGAGTGACCTCTGGGTTGTTAATTATTCATCTTATAGTCTCTATAAATACAGACAGAGCACAGTTGTTGGTGAACCTTGCCGCAGACTTATTTATATAACACTGTAATAAGCAAACTTCAAGTAAGATATAGAGTTGAATGTACACAATAACACGAACGTCATATTACTTCTTGTTATGGACAACCGTCAAGAAGTAGTTTCATTTATAATTGTATCCACTGAAGAAAAAGTAATTAGATTACGAGGAGCCGGGCGAGGGAGCGGGTTCCACTTCCGCTGGGGACATGAGTTTTTGTAATTTTTGTATTTACGTTTTTTCATCTACTATCACTTCATCATATCCCTATAACTCGTTCATCCGTACCCCCATATAATCTATCTGTTGATGGGGTCATATAGGTACCATTGAAAAAAAAAAAAGATACAGAGAATGTGTATTGGTAGCTAATGCGCAAAAGTGAACCCAAACTGGTCAATCGCTGTCATAAGTGGTATAATTTAAGCGAAAACAGGCCATAATTTGAAGAATAAAATTTCCTGTAAAAATGTATTATCATAATTATGATTCAATTAGCATATTATCATGTCTCTTCCCGTCACTTTTCAGTGACACCGCTGAATATTCACAATGGCGATATCAGGTTACCACCCCACAATCCACTTTAGTAGGCCTATTCACTATTCACGTGGGTATATTAATAGGTATTCCTAATTATTTGAGCTGTGACTGCTCTCAGAAAGATTCAATCTAAATATGTAAGGTGTACAAATATCAAATTACCGAAGATCGTACTCAAATCCTGTGTGTTGAAGTAACCATTATAAGGAGTTGCTAATATTTTTGTCCCCTCGACCTCTTTCACTCTCGGAAACAACGATATTCATCGTAACAATGTATTTACTCAATTCGTATTGCCAAGTTGATGATTTGTTCTGTCAATAGTGCTTTAATACTGCTTTAATAGAAGATTATTTAAGGAGGACAAACTTTCCTCCTTCCATATCTCACATTATATGATCTAAATGAATTCTTTCATAGTGTGAGCCATCACATGCTTCAATACAAACATGTTTAACGACTGCGTGCAGTAAATTGAAGACGAAATCAGATTGATATTCTGAACGGATTTAATGGTACACCTCTGATCTGAGAATTAATTTACTTAATTGGATGAGCGATAGCGAAAACATTCATTCAGTATAGGCTCGTACTCCAAGTCTGTTTTTCGCAAAGCAAAACCGATCCACCCTCAACTTTTTCCATTCTTGGCGGACCTTCGAACCACGGACCGTGGGTGGTGCCTATAGTGGCTTATACGAACCATACTCCGTGGCACATACAGCAGCCTATCTCACCACGTCAGCGTATAAAATAACCCAACCTCACCTCACCTAAGCCTAACCTAACTTACCCAAAACCTAACCTAACCAATGCCGGACGCCTAATCATGCCATGAAGTGTGTGAGTCTGAGGCGGCCATCTTTTTCACGGGGTCTGTGGCAGGAACAGAGGGTACTTTACGCGCCACGGGGTGTGGTCCTACTTAAAGCTACCACGGGGCGTGGTATCAGGTACGTCTTTCAAGAAAATAGAGAAAGCGGTTACCAAGGTGTGTAGATTTCTATTACATTTCATATAAGTAGGCCTATCTGACTCATCTTACACAGTATATTATTATCCTGCGCCCTCTAACAGTACGCCTACACAAATGATTATTATATTGTATGGCAAATCTGTCTGACACCGCAAGCCTCTATAGCTTTATCCAATATTATTAGTTGCAACTATTTATCGTAGACTAATTAGAGACGAATTTTCATCAGGCCGTTCCATCCCCCCCCCCTCCCCCCCCCCCTCCAGCTCTGTCAGCTGAGGCACTGATTTAAAAACTCTAACCCACCCGTTTGACTCAATCAATCAAAGCGGCTTCGGAAAGTGAAATCCATTCGGAAGTGGTTCGAGTCCCTCATAAGGCATGCGCTTTTGTAACTGTCATTCATCAAAGCTACTAAATGATTGCCCCTAGAATGAGGAATTCCTTTTTCAACCCTTGATTCCATCTACAGCTATATAGTCCGTGATTTTGATTTTAAATATAATATCGCGTAGTTCGCTATAATATGTCACCCGATGAGGCAAACATTTTGCACGCATTCATTATCCCCATCTTCCGACAGCAATAGATCTTGGTGATCATCAAAGTGGGTCGTTGAACACTATATACATATATAAGTCATCTTCTTCTTCCTCCTTTTCCCTCCAGACTTATTGATATACAAGATATATGACTGATGAGGATAGGTCTACCAAAAACCAAAATTACAGCCGTAGATTCGTCCGGCCCACTGATCTTCACACCAGTGGAAGCGTATGTAAATAGCGTAAATTATATTGATTATTTCGAAGCACTGTTCAAGATAAACATTGAATCAACTAGACAGCTGACAGTGAGATCAGCCTGCCACTTCGCGGGAACTCCCTCCTGGCTAACAAGACCATGGCTCACTATATGCATGCTCGCCCTTCTCCTAGCTGGCTTCACTCTTTCCTCACTATCTATCCACGTCAGTTATTGTGGATGTCAGTGGTATGGCCTCTATCCGAGACTAGGGTGGGTACGCTGAAGAGCGAAAACTACTACCAAAAGTGAAGGTGGGCTCGACGTGTAATAATTCCGTAGGAGCTACTATTTCGGGAGATTGGTTGGAAAACAGAGGCGCTGTGGTTAAGGTTATTTGGGTCAGATTATGATCGTTTCCTCGAATAGGCCCATCCTCTTTCCAAGTAAACACGCCAAGCCCACGTTCACTCTTGGTAATATCTCTATTCCAGTATTCGCTCTTCAGGCGTCCCGCTAGGGTATGCCAAATATTTAAGGGTTGCGTTGGTCGGCCTGTCTTTTATAGTGGTTCAACTTCCATTACATGAGGACTGTCCTTGAATCTACCGATCGCTACTCTACTTAGTGTAGAATCCAAAACTATGCGTCAGGCCTTTTATATACCTCAAATAGTGGCATCCAAGATGCAGTGAATATTGGCATCCAAGATGCGATGGGCTGATTGACTATCAATACGATGATATGCACTATAAATACTCGATGGTTTGGGGCAAGCGGACTTCTCAGATGATTTCGCTCACTTATCTATCGTCTATTGTTGTAAGGGACTTGCAACATAACTTGCGTTATCGTGAGTTATTTAAAAATTTAATAAATCATAATTTAACCTCACAATCTCCTTTTTCCTGCCTTGGTATAAGAAGCTGTGGCATACAGCTGAGCAAAGGTGCATGTAATTTTGCGTTCATGTGTAAACAAATATATTATCTTGTATCACTACTAGAATAGTATCAATCTTTCAGTTCGAAGATTTTGACAACAAATAGGTATAACATACTCTTAACATTGATAGGAAGAGACGTTACAGCATTCTACGAGACCTGTTTGACCAATGCCAACCTCAACACATCCCTTGCTCAACGAGTCCTCGACTATCCTACACCGCTGTGACGTCGTCTCGTACACAGTTCACCGTTCAGTATGATGGGCTAGATGTTGTGGTCATCCAGTACTGACTGCGCGAACTGAATGCTTTCGTACATGAGAATGCCATACACCTTTCATACCGCTATAGCTAATATCATGGGTATCATTCGTGTTTTTGATTGTCTATAATATGACATAACTCACGAGATGTCACCCGACTGAGGTAAAAGAGCACGCACTCACGACCCCTTCCCCCCCCCCACCCCTTCAGCTTATTTATACACCAGAGCGTGACTGATGATGATAGGTCTACCACAACCTGCAGCCGTATACGCGTCTGAACTGTGCGAATATTATCATCCCACGGCTCTATATAGGCTGATACATGCACGCACACTGGCTGGTAAACACTGCCCATACTGCTAGACCGTGAGCTAACCTATATGACGGTGGAGTTAATGTGGTTACGAGAAGGGACAGCTAGCCATTAGTCTCGCGTGGCGATAGTATAGGGGATGTTGGTGTAGGTGGAGGTATACGCGAGTTGTACGGCCAGTGATATCAGCTTGTTGGGCTATTTACCCAGTCACGTTATGTCGCGATGTTATTCATGGAATTTATTGTAATTTATGGTATTTATGAGGGGATTCAATAATGAGTTGCAGATTGTTCAATTATATATTAAATATATATATATATATATATATATATATATATATATATATATATATATATATATATATATATATATATATATATATATATATATATAATAGGAACTTTTTCAACGCACATCGTCCAACTTGAAATTCTAGGCATATAGTTTTGGGTAACAATCGGTCATGTAAGCTTAGGAAAATTGATGGTTGAATTTTTTGAAATACTCATAAGAATGAAATGGTGCAAGAGAAAGTGTAAAACACTTTTCCGAAATAATATGAATGTGTAGTGTAGTTGGGACAAAAATGAGGGACATGTTTGGCAAGTGTTACGAAAACTTATTTTCTCTCATTTTTGAGCTTATACTTCAACGCGAATATTCATATTATTTTCCTAGTATAAAATCAAATTTACGACATTCATCACAATTCATTTCCATGTTGAATAGGTCCACCATTCAAGGTTTTACTTTCTACCTTACACCATATCTGAATTATTCATCACTTGAACGTTTTGACGTTTCCTTGAAGTTCAAAAGGACGCGTGTGTTTTATTTTCTGTAATTGACTTCTCAGTGGTATGAAAGAAGTTGTTAAAGGCTAGCGCCAGAAATGGTTAGCGCATTAAGCCTTTTGAAAGGTACAGCTTAGTACGCCATTGAATAGATGTCTTAATTAGGACGCAAATCTGCCCAGGTCTATACGTGGGTAAATGCGTACTGGCGAATTCTCAGAATGAAAACCTAGTAGAGGCTATAGCTTTTGAAGTCCGCATTAAACTTAGCCAACAGGAATTGTTGTATTATCTTCGATATTTTTCAGAAAGTTTTGAATTTTGGCCTACAATCTCTGTGAATGTTCATCATTCTATATTCCAAATACATTTATATCAAGAACTCACGATCGTTATAGATTTTACTGGGGATTGTTAGAGTAGGTTTCCACATAGGCCTAAATCTGAAAAATCTGATTCATTTTCCAATAGCCATATTGACTGGATGTTTAGAAGTTTATATTCCTCATTTTTGAGCAAATGGTATTTAATGTTTTGATGTTAGAATGATAATATTTGTCTGGAATGAACAAATAACAAGAGGCAAGACGACTCGATTTTCATTGACGGCATAAGAGTATTCAATCGATTACTCATTTGCGTTAGAAACAGTAGCGATTGTATCAAATTTTATGCGAAAATCTTTGCAGCTAATTATAAGAGAGGAATAGTTCGGTTTCATGCTATTGAAAATCGTTAATTTGTTGAGATATATTAAATTGAAGAAGTATATTTCATATATCTGTGGAATCTTGCTCCTTTGTTTTTGTAGTGTGAATTTTCTATATTTGCCACAAAAATATTTGTTTTTAAGTTGTCTATTGTAGTATTCGATATTTTTTAAATGAAATGGTTGTTTTTCACTTGTGAAGTGTATGAAATTATGTGAATGTGAAATATAGCAGAACTTGCTAACAAACAATAACTATACTACTACTGCCACATCAACTAACTGCTCTCCTTGCTAGGTTTTCATTGAGAAAACGGTCAACCAATGCGCTTCCGAATTGCGTGAAATAGAATCTTCTTATCACTGCTATCGTATTATGCGTACACAGTCTTGGTGTAATTTCACTCAGACTATTCTTTGTCAACAAGCTATCTGCATTGTATGAATTAAATCGTGTTTTTTATTACAATAATATAGATTTTCTTTATATTGACCCCAACATCAACAACTTGAACATAATTCGTACTGACTGAAGGTTTTTCGTGGTTTCCCTCAGACATTGAAGTCTGAGCGATGCATAATTCACAAATTCAATCAGCCACGACCGTATAATATTGAGAAAACGAATAAAATAAAACAAATGCACTAAAAAAAATGAATCGGAACGATAAATTTTGTAATAAATACAAGAATAGAGAAAAAGGAATGGAGAAGAAGTTTCCGATAATAAGAACAATATACGAATAATAAGATTAGGGTAATAATAAGATTAGGATAATAATAAGATCAAGATAATAATAAGATTTGAGATTATCTTTCGCCCGCCTGTGAATGTTTGAATTGTTTTCGAACCCTGAACATTTTTACCTTAAAATGTATTGTTTGTTAAATGTCGACTAGTCTCATTTTTGATCATTTTTCTGTGGTGATAAGATCACCCTTGTGGTGCCCCGTTCAAACGATCCCATCTTCCATCCGTAGCCTCAATTGGGGAACAATGATTTTGTATCAAGTTTCGATGTTGGAAAAAAAAATCCTATCAATCCATCTAATCAGATATGAAATTATTCAATAAGGTTCTATTAGCGTTCTCATGTGCTTAATTGTATGTTCTCAATAGCGCATATCTTTAAGTACTCTTTTTCAGGTCATGTATTGCTATAGGCCTACACGATATAAAATAGCGAACTCTTCATTTGAACTACTGTCAAATATATGTTTAGTAATAGTTTAGTCTTAGTTCCACCTATTGAGGTGTTCACATCTAAATTTCACTTGCACCTTCATATAACACTACTTACCTTTTATTTTTGTTCAGCAACTTATTTTGACAGGCGCTAAATGACCTCGTTGTCGATGCGCCTTAAAACCCTAATATTCATTCATTATGTTGAAGGATACACTGACTCGCTTCACGTATGTTGAGATAAAATATTGATCCTATAGATATAATTTTGTAGTGTTCGCTATGACTTGGTGAATGGATGATTAAATTAAGGTATACAGTTATTACCTCTTACCACAGTTTTGTTTTCTAGACAAAAATGTAATGACTTGAACTTGCTCTGATCACTTTTCAAGTTAATATGTGATAATGTCATTCAAAGTGGTGTTATTTTCATTAGTCATTTGGGCATTCACCCTTGAATCACGTTCTTGGATTGTTTACTCCTTTGTTTGAATAAGAAGGTTTTTTCATTTATGACATTTTATTATATCAACGTATTTCCATCTTTGGTCAGCAGAGTCAAAAATTAATTGTAAAAATAATCATACATTGAATATCGGACTTTTTGTGGGAGCCAGGGGAACAATTTGTAATTTTTTCAGTGACTTTTGTAAACGTTTTTTTATAAGTAACTTTTTAAAATATCGAATCGGAGTGTCAGCACTTAAAGACTCCGTAAGAATTTTAAGAAATCATTTGTATAATTAACGTTTCAATATATCACTTTTAATTTTGGAATCACTAAATCTCCTTATTATTTTATTCAATACTATTTTGTTTTTACATTTTTTCTATTCGATCAGTTCCCTTTTCATGTATCAATATAAAATATTTTCAATCTATTTCTCTATATTTTTCCATGTATTTTTTAAACTGATTGCTATCCTGTTTTATAATTTAGTCAGGGACCAAAAAAGGTTATTTCTTCTTCCACATGCATTTATTTCACATTATTATATATTATTTTAATCCAATGATTCAAAAATATTCGAAATATTCATGCAATAAGTAAATTGTGCAATCTTTTCTGTTGGGGAGAACAGAAATGAGATGGAAAGATAATATTTTCTAGAGGCACTCGACGTAAAAGTGAATGAATGCAATTTTGTGCGATCCTTCAGAATTTCCAAATTTTCGAAAATTCTACAAGTGAAAACCGAAATGAAGAAATGCATATTATCTAAGATTATTTTGGAAGGAGTTTAATAGTATGTGTTGTTCATATATTGGGACAATTATGAGGTGAAACTTTTATTTATACCCATAATATTTTTAACCACACACTTGATTCAAGTGTATTGATTTTTATTTCATATGTGATAGACCCGCAGACAAGTGAAATGTATTGACTTTGTGACTCTAAAAAATATGTTCATTCACATTTTTTGTTGATAGTATGATTCTCTAGATTATTTTTGTCTTCATTATTATGACTAGAAATCCAGATAGATGAATTCGACCACCTAACGTATAATAACTATGGATATAGAAAAAAACAGAAACGAGATCATTTCTTGAAAAGACACCAAAATATGAAACACTAGAGACAATACCAGACTTGATAACTACAATTCATTTTTTCTGAGATTAGATACTGAAAGAAATTCGTATGTGGAAAGTTTTGTTTCCGGTTTATCTGTACTTATTTGTTCATCAATTTATCATGATTATATCAAAATTCATGTAACATAGGTGAACTGAATGAAAATAACGAGTAACATTCCAACTCAATTTTATCAGAATAAGATTAAATATATATGTAAGATCATGAGAAAAAAATGTTTCTCCAAGTTCATCGATAACTATTATTTGCAATTACTTCATCAATATATATATATATATATATATATATATATATATATATATATATATATATACCTATTTATTGTGTATTAAGAAGTATACCGTACTGAATGAAAATCATAGATACAAATTTCATTTCAAGTTTATCAACATTATGACTGTAAATATGTCATGTTCATAGAAAAATATATTTATTGGTAACTATACACTGCACTAAATCATTCGTGAAAGTTTCATTTTTAGTTTATCAACCTACGTTTATGGACTATTGTGTCGATTGGGTTCATTTTGAATATTATATCAAAATTTTAGAGTATCTAGCACTGCACTGATCCTTCTATTTTGTATTGCTATGTAAAAAGCCCTACATTGAAACACATTGTGGCTTAGTGAGGCTATAGTCAATATTATATATACATGAATGGATACATGTCAGGAAGTTTCGGTTCCAATCAATCACCTAGTATTATCCTGAATTATTTTGTAGTTATAAGTATCAATCGTATGTCTAATAAGTCCCATATTTTTCCCAACAAGAAATTTTGTTATTGTTTCATAAAAAATCATCATATATATATATATATATATATATATATATATATATATATATATATATATATATATATATATATATATATATATATATATTCTCTCAATTTTTCATGTCGAATGGAAATTTGTATATATTTTGAAATTATAATAATGAGGAGAATGGAAAAAAACTCATATATGTATTGTTATAATGGCACATTATAATATCATTGGAACTCGTATAATCCACAAAACTAAACACGCCATCACTATACCTGTAATTATTTTGTATCAGTTATGTTTTTATGTGTTATAATCATAATGCAACCACAGATAAGCCTGTTTACAGGCTTTGTGGAATATTGTGAACTTATCTGTTCAATCTTGAATTGACAAATAAATAAAAATAAAAACAATAAACAGTCGTGTTGCAAAAAAATGTTATTGATTGAATTTGGTGTTATTATTGACGTTTTCACTAAGCGAATCTGAAAAATAATGAATGAAAAGTTGAAACCATATTTCCTCTCAGTCATCTGTGATATGATCACCTTATGAGAACGAGATCTAATACACAAACAAACCCGACGTTACTTACTTTGAAGTTCAATTCAAAGTTGAATTTTATATCAAGTTATAAGTCATTTTGTAAGTTTAATGCATACAATTCTCATTGTAACCCATACTCCAGTAGACTTATGAAATTAGCACTGTTGACAGAGGAGACTAACTGCGAAAGTTCAAATCTACAGGGTACCACAAAACAGATGGTTTGAGATCTTAATTATAATACACATTAGTGCATGCGAGATTGTCAGTCAGTCTCACTTTCCCTGCAGCGTACAAAGCTGCGTGTGTCCACTAGGTGAATACACACACACACATATATATATATATATATATATATATATATATATATATATATATATATATATATATATATATATATACATATATAAATATATATATATATATATATATATATATATATATATATATTTATATATATATATATATATATATATATATATATATATATATATATATATATATATATTATATATATATATATATATATATATATATATATATATATATATATTCAACATTGACCACATTTAATTGAAAACAATCCTATGAATGATGAATATATTCCAAACTTATTTTTGCACGAACCGATGTTTTGACGTAGAAATTCCTTTCATTTTTCAATATGGGTATACATCATTGAGTGTTCACAAAATATTCACGGAGCCTGATTCAGACTTATTGAAAATTTAATTTTTTTTTTCATTTCAAGATTTTTTATTTGTCAATTTAAGATGATACAGAAAAGTTCACAATATTCCACAAAGCCTGTAAACAGGCCTATCTGTGGTTTGCATTATAATCATAACACATACATAATTTTCTTTCATTTATTCGAAATATAAGAATAAATTATCAATGAAATATTGATAAAAAAATGTAATAAAAATAATTAATGATAATAATAATTTTTGGGGGGCTTTTTTGAGAGAAGATTTTTAATAATAATGGTAATTCATATATTCTCATATTCTTTTCATACAGCGAATTGAACAAGTACATATAGTTCACAAAAACCTCCACAAAGCCTGTAACACAGGCTTATCTGTGGATAATAATTTTTTTTTCAAAGATGTTTATTTATTTGTCAATTTAAGATTTTACAATAATATTAATAATGATAATGATAATGGTAATTTTTTATTCTTGTTCATTCTATAATCGATCTTGAATACATATATAATTATTTATATTTATATATAATTATTAATATTCATATAATTTACACAACCATATTGGTTATAACATAATACGTGATACTTAATGGGAGATAATACATTATCATTTATAGTAAAAAAAGCTACACCTCATAAATATCCAGTGTGTATGTACATGACATGTAAGTTACATATTACGACAATTGAGAGTAAAAACTGTATGGTTTCTCTAACCTGTGAAAATGAATTTCAATACTTCTAAGGTGAATTCAATATTTCATCAGTTACGTAACTGGATTGAAAAAATGAAAGTAGGGCCTATATACATCAAGGTACCAATATCTCATTAGTTTTTAACCATTGTTTATACGTCAAAGCTGCATTGAAACTTTGGTTGGCATCGCAGGGTTTCTTCTAGTGCAGCTTTTCCTCTACAGGACTTTGAGTGTTCATAACTTGATCACTAATTATTACAGCCACAAGTTTTCCATTAGTCGAGTGGCTGGGTTTTCAGAAGAATGCAAGACATTCGAAACGTCGGTAATAATCCACCATGGCATCTTTTGTTCTGATCCGTCACAACCAGATGACCCAAGTTGTTTGAACAAATCTAAACAACTGGTGAACCAAACAAAGAATAAGGGAAGTTACAAAAGCCGTAAATGAAACAAGCTTGCTAAATTAGATGTAATGATAAATGCTGTGATTGAAAACAGCGTAAACTTGTGACAAACAAACTAAAATGGTTCACTGGAAACAATGCTGCCTTGGATCACTTTGACTATATTATGTGTTTCTCTAAACGTTCTCTTACATTCAATCACATCACCGTTTCACAATTACCCGCTCATTTTCACCTTCATATAACATGGCTTTCGATGAATGCGCCATTGAAAACAATACATACAAATATGAGTCCATCCTTTCTACCTGTCTTCATGGAAAACCAAACTTGACTGGCAAGAAGCTCTTGACGGAATAGGTTTTTCCATCTTTTTTTAATAAGTGTTTTCAGCCAATTTTTCAAAAGTATCTAATTTTAATTTAATTTCAGTTCAAATATTCCACGTTCACATTTTACTCTCTCATCAACAAGCTCCAAGATTTGTTTCAGTGGTGGTTTTACCTCGTCACTGAGTGCCGCCAACGTCTATCTCACTTGGCCGTAAAATATGACAATCACCGCGTCTGTCTCTAGTGGATCATTATACATTATCATTTATCAAAATCTATCTCAACCAAGACTTCCATTCTAACAGTTGCCATGAAGTACATTTCAATATAATTATTCCTTGCCATTGGATCGTTTAGCCACTTACCGATAAACCGAGTTGTTGAATATTCCATATCACTATTAACAACAATACAATATTAAATATCAAATTACAACATTTTCATTATTATTATCGTCCACATATCTCTCTCGATGTTGAGTGGCCCTATACCACTTTCTAGGGCACATATTCTCGGAAGCGGTCTCTGCTTCCTTTCCATTCTCGTCCTCCTCGCTCTCTTCAACGCCCATCTGTTCTTCTCATCTCACAAATTCTCTCCATATCTTTGTATTCTCCCACCTCCAACCGTCCTTTGATACTCTCTACTTTTACCCTGTGTGATGATTATATTGTATATCCTTCCACGCTCTGTATTTTTCATTATTAAGTTAATTTTTATATAAGTTGTATCATATTTGTTTGAAATCAGCTTAGCCATATATCTGATGAAAAAAACTTGGTGAACGTAAACTTTATACTGTTTCCTGTGCAATATCAGCCCATCTATAAATCAAACACTAACATGATTGGAAATAAATCTGCGTTAAGCGACTTACATCACGGAAACGTCTTCGACTTGTTAGCTTGTTTAATGCCCGAAGAGAAAACTTGTGACACTGTGACTCAACTGTGGGAAGTATGGACAGAGAACATGAACTTACAATGGGATAGGAAAAACAGAAAGTTGCAACGATTTAGTTCTCAAAACTTTAGCGAGGCACCAATGTCTCAACTTTTGAACAAACGATGAGAACGATGAAATATGCACAACAGGTCGCGGTATGTTTGAAACAATATTACGGTGGAATGATGAAATATAACCGGAAGAATAATACTCGACGTTATGTAGGAGATCCTGGGTATAAATGTAAATACATACTATGTATATGTATACAAATATATATATATATATATATATATATATATATATATATATATATATATATATATATATGTATATATATTTATATATATATATATATATATATATATATATATATATATATATATATATATATATATATATATATATATATATATATATATATATATATATATATATATATATATATATATATATATATAAATATATATATGTATATTGTATCCACGACAAGAGAAGGTTGTCTACCAGCACATCACACACAATCATCATTATTATTATTATAAATCTAATAAAAAGAAAATTAAAAAAAATTTAATCATATTATTATTTTCATTTATTATTATTTAATGTGAATTTTTATTATATATCTTCACAGATAAACCCCATGAGAGTTTCATGGAACTTCACAAGAGTACCCTTTATTGTTATAACGCTTGTATTTTGAATCAATAAAAAAAAAAAATTATTATTTTTCCAGATGTTTATTTCAAATGACCATGATATATGTAATATGTTAACAGTGTGTAGACCCACAGACAAGTCAAATCTAATGTGACTTTGTGGGTCTACGTTATTATTATAACATATAAATAAAACGCATTAAAAATATATATATTATTATCATTGTAGTATGTTAATACTTGCCTACAGACAAGTCTCGTCAGAGGCTTGGTAGGATATTTAGTAGCAGAGTTCCTTATTTTATAATTTGTACTAAAAATGTGTGAATACAAAAAAAAAAATGATTATAACTCTGCTAGTTGCGCATAATTGCACGGTGGCAAGTTCCCTATCCTTGGTCACGGCTATTTGGCCGCCTAACGTTATACGTGTATGATCCGTGGTATTTAGAGAGCCAATCATTTCTCAGCAGAAGATTTAAAATCAAAAACACAACTACATCTTTCAGAATCATTCAATATTCAAACTTCAAAGCTGTATTGATTTTCTCCACAATTGCCAAAATTTTCACAATCATTTAGTTGGTCGATGACCTTCTTCTTTGTGAATACTATTACTCCTGTTTGGAGAATTGATTACTTGACTCTAGACAGTAAACGGTAGAGTTAACCAGTCACCATTGCATCTCTTAAGTCGCTATGTCCCGTGGGTAGGCCTACTCTGCGAGAACTTACGAGACTTGAAGTTTCAGCAGAACAGAGAAAATGATGAAAAACATGAATTTAACCTATAAGCAAAACGTGTAAGCGTTAGAAGTCCGGTCAGTAAACTCGACTGAGGGTGCATGGCTTTCAACACTAATTGAGAAATAACTTTGTCGACAATATGACCCCTAGCATATTAGTTTGGAAATGAGATCACCGAATTTAATCAAATAAATTAATAAGCAGAGCATGAGTCACTTAGTGGTTATAGAGGTTATAATACCTTACCCCCACTCTGCATAATTACAGTCAACTGCCACACATTTGTATTCTCTGTTCGTTCAGTTATATTGGCTCCATATTAAACAGTTGTATTGGCTCCATATCGAATGAATCAGCAATTAAATGTTGGCCTATATAGCTCGCTTCTCTCTGTAGTATATATATATTTCTAATTTTCAATGTGTACTTTCCGTAATATTTCCTCAATATAGGTCTAAGTAAATTCGAATTCTGAATTTCATTTTTTTGTTTTAATCATTACTATATTATGATATACTCTCGATATAGTTCAGAATATAGATTCT
The DNA here is from genome assembly GCA_964007535.1 of Brachyptera risi. NCBI lineage: Eukaryota > Metazoa > Arthropoda > Insecta > Plecoptera > Taeniopterygidae > Brachyptera > Brachyptera risi. Next base: position 72,136,633 of record OZ023327.1, on the reverse strand, counting down.
AACAAATCAATGAAATTATTCTGTGCTATTAAATTGAATATTCAATTGAGTGAGCTAGAATGCCAGTCACAGTTCACCAGCATCTTTTTGAAGATGTGTTGAAGAAATTGGCTCATTCAAAGAGTGTGCGGTGAAATTAGAGCTTAAAAAGTTGAGCGCATGCGAGAATCTTTCATTCATCACGTATTAATTGAACACGCTCGAATTAATACAGAGTAAAAACAGACTGCATAAGGAACATTCTATTCATCCAACAAACCCTATGTCCAAGAATAACTACATTAGAGCTAGAAACTAGACAATCAAAATTTACCGTGAGAAAAATAAAAATTCTACCACAAGCAACTCCTGCAAAATATTAAGAAATCGCAAAGAATGTGGCAGATAATCAACTAAATGATTCACAACACGAGTCAATCCACTGATAAGAAACTTGTGGATATTTATGCCCCCACAGAAGATCACAGCAAGAGCCAACTCATCGCATAACAAAGAGAAGTAGTTGATATATTCAAAATGTTTTTGTTAATATTGGAAAGCAACTCATTGAAACAATTGTCCCATCCAATGATGCACCACCTTTCGCCAAATTAAAAGCTGACTCTGTCGCGACATCCTACTTGTACATTCTACATCTAACCACTGGTAAAGAAGTCCTATGCATCATACAACACCCACCCAACAGTAACTCCTCAGGCATTGCTAATATAACAACCAACACCGTGAAGCTTTGTGCCCCTGAACTTACCCCCGCCATAACACTCCTGGTAATTAAATAATGGAATCGGGCCAGGTACCTGATGCTCTGAAATTATCAAAAGTTTTACCAGTCTTCACAAGTGGTGATGAACTGAACCCCAATAAATACCATTGAATATCGCTTCTCTCCCATTTTGAGTAAAATGCTTGAGAGGATAATCAAAACCAGACTCGACAAGTATTCGAAGCAATCGAGTTCCAACACGAAGGTCAGTATGGCTTCCGAAAAAAAATTGCACGGAATCGGCCATTACGGATCTTCTATCTGACATACAAGACAAGATGGACAAAACTGGTTACTCTGCAGGCCTTCTCATTGACCTCAGAAAGAGGTTTGATACACTGCACCACGATACTCCAACAGATAAAATAGGAAAAATAGGAATACAAGAACTCGCACTTGGATGGTTCAAAGATTACCTGAAAGGCAGGAAGTAATTAGCTTCTACCGGAGGTAATATTAGCTCTGAAGCGGAAATACAATTATGGCTTTATCCAACGATACATCCTCGGCCTATATCTACTTCTTGTTTAAATAAACGACCTTTCGCAAGCAGGTATTATTGGAAAACTGCAGTGCTTTGCTGATGACACAAACCTCTTCCACTTTGAAGACAACACCACCAGTATTATGCAATCTATGCAGGAAGATATCGGGAAACTCACCAATCAAACCCTAATTTTAGGCAGAACAAATTACATGTTCTTCAGCCCTCCTCACTCTATCACACTACCACCTCCCAGTTCTGCCATTCATATCAATACTATTCCGATTGATTGAACATACTAACGAAGTGAAGTGTCTTGGCCTCCAACTTGACAGCAAGCATTCTTGGACCACTCACATTGATCTAGTCAAGAAGAAGATTATTCCGATTACAGGAGTCCTCAAACGAATCGCACCAATCACAGATCATTCCACCCTGAAATCTACGAACCGTACCAATCTGAGATTACAGTCATCTTCGGTATCTAAACAAGGATTGGGGTCACGTCCAAGCATCCAGCCTCCCTTAGTTAGCTCCCATAGAGACAAGAGCGATCATAAATACTTCTGGTTACCTCTATAAAACACATCACTACGATATGCACTATGATCAAATCATTATTCCACTAGACCTCATAAAAAAAACAGCAAACCGCTATCTCCATCCATACCGTCATCATTAGCACAACTTCAACCAGAAATCTACAACTAATCATAGAAACAGCGATATACACAGTCACAACACTCACAAAGTCGGAAAATTACATCTTGAAACCATTAATACTAGAAGATTTGGGAAGAAAAGCCTAAGGCATAATGGCTATCAAACATACAACATCCTTCCAAATGAAGTCACTTCTTGTAGTGGAAGTAAATTCAAATACAGCCTTAGAAACCACATCCTTGAAACTGATGTTCCTCTTTGTTTATCTAATTTGACTCCGTTTTGCCCTTGCAATGCCCGACATCATCCACCAAACTGTGTCCTTCAATCACATTCTTGCTATACTGTCAACTACATACGTATTAGATTATTTTATCAGGGAATCATTATGAAAGTAAACACTAAACACTAAGCCCCCATTTACTATAATGCCCTTTTGCTATCTCACTATATTATGTTTTTTTTCTCATCAAACTTAATGTTTGTTACCTCGATATAGATCTAATACTGTAAAGAGTTATATTATCTCTTTGTATTCAAGCTTGATGAATAAATAAATGAATACTTAGATGAAACATGTAAGAAATGTAAATGCACGTTGATTTGAAAATTACAACTTGAATTAAAAAGTAAGAGATGGTTATTATCTCGTTCCATTTCTTATGAGGTTGAGGTCTTTTACATTTCAATCAACCATTATAATAATCATAGTCTTCATGAAGTTTCAAGCGTGTTTATGAAGCATTAATGTCAAGTTTTTGTTCATATTTAGCATCATTATTAATCCAAGTCTTGTGGCGAGTCAAGCTTTTGATCTTCCCATCGTGTAGAAAACTAATTAAAAGTAATCTATACTAAAGTATTTGTATAACGTCAATGTCAATCTTGCACATTCTTTTACCTTTATTACGTGTCATGAATTTAAATCCGGCCAAAGTTTCTATTTCCGGTAGCTTCCTTTCGAAAACTCGTCACACAAACTTACACACACTGTAGAGAGGATTTTCTTCCGTGACCCTCTGATGCCTTACCCCATGTTCCTGAAGTTGTTAACATCTCTTCGAGTTTCTACGCCCGTCAGTCGCATCGCCACCCCTGATTAAGTTACCTGCTGCTTTAAGAGTACGACACCAGCACTCGATACATTGCATATAACAATACAATCTACATTACACTTGAGAACAATGTGGTGAAGACGATCTCAATAGGCCATTGTTATTATACGCTATTGTGGTCAGCGAAGGAGGACGTCGCCTCTCGTGAGACAATCTGCCAATGAACCGAGATGTTGGACGTCTGTAGGTGATGGGTGGAAGTTTGGGGGAGGGGGAGGAGGAGATGCCTGGGTTGTAGGAAGGTGGGAGGGAAGGAGAGAGGGAGAGGGTTGAGGGACTGAGTTAGCGGAGCAACATTTGCATGCAAATTGAAGAGCCCTGTATTCTGGAGCTTATTATCCCAGCTCACACAGGCCTTGAGTGAGTGAGAGGAGGGTAGGGGGACCTTCGTTGCCACAGATCATAGGGCCCCCCTTAATCAGACAATCAAAAACTTATTTCCTCCACACTATTATTATAACATCAGCATGATCATTATGCGCTGTCATTACCTAGTCGTATAGCAATGAATATTCATGCCCTTGTAGCTTAGATCAAAGGTAGTACTTGTCTATTGATCAGGCAGTCAGAGTACCAGACCGATCTCTAGTCTACGGATCAATATGCAGAATAAATCAAACATGTGGGAAGTGCTTTTCGATCAAACATCTGAAATTAATACTATGTTTATTTATCTAGAATTATAAACCTTGCTGTGACAATAATCGAAATGTGCATAACTGAAATGTATGTGCCTTCGAATAAAATCCGTACCTTAGTAATGTTGATATTATATAATGCAATATGCCATTTTTGTCGTGTAGAAATACTATCTATCGAGTCTGTTTGCATGATTGTAGTTTTAATCTGCAACCAGTGTCAAATCGATGATAGACTGTATCCTCGATTGAATAGCAAATCACGTTTTTCTGTAGCTATATATATATATATATATATATATATATATATATATATATATATATATATATATATATATATATATATATATATACATATATATATTTATATATATATATATATATTTATTTATATATATATATATATATATATATATATATATATATATATATATATATATATATATATATATATGTATATATATATATATATATATATATATATATATATATATATATATATATATATATAAGTGATATATATATATATATATATATATATATATATATATATGATACATATATATATATATATATATATATATATATATATATATATATATATATATATATATATATATGTGTGTAAATATATATATATATTTATTAAAAATATACAATCAAAAGATACATTATTTCCATTGGTTAGAGCAGCACGATATATTTTAAGAATTTGAATTGAGCTGACTATGCGGATGCTTGCGTGTACTGTAACCTACACTTTGTGAGTGGTTAATTGTGAGATTGAGAAAAGGGTAGTTTTTATCAAGACTAGAGAAAAAGCCGCGAAAGATATTAAACAATATATTCTGACAAACTCATTAAAATAATAATTATATTGATGATACCATAGAAGTAGAGGGTATTAGGCAAAGTAATATTTTTAATGAACTGGATATTGCTGGGGAAATTATTTATAATAGTCTACAAAAACGATTTGAAAACAGACAAAAATGGTCTCTAAGAAACAAGAGATGGAGGATTTATGGCGATGCCATTAAGTTCTGTGTTTGATTAATAATATTGTTTTTATTGTTGCAACTTAATGATAGCGGATCGCCTGAAGAGCGCATCCCGGAAATGAGTATATAATCAAATGGGAACTGAGCTTTCAAAAATGTTGTGAAACTGGGTGAAGAAGTCGTACCCATTCGAGATAATCCCATCCCCAAATTAAACTTCTTTCCGGACCTAGGATGTTTCAGTATGAACTGATTTATATTTCAAAATGTTATTTATAATGTTTAACGAGCCATCTCGATACATTCATAAATTGATCAGGTATTTTTGTTTACATATATGTGGGTGAATTTGTTCTGAAATGACAAAGTTCCTAAGAACATATGCCTGAGAGAAATATATCGTACAGCGTATACATAAATACGATGTTGGATTTTCTGTCGAAAATGCATTTCAAACCTGATTAATTCAATGCTCGTTGATGGTATGTATACCTTCATCAGTTTTGAAACATTCTCGATGGAAAATCTCAACATTGTATCTATATAGGGCCTATAAACTGCTGTACTGTAGGGTATTCTTATTTCCGGTACATGTTTTTCCGAACTTGAATATTTTAGAACAGATTTACCCACACTGGAAAGAGCGCATAACTGATCAATCTATACTCGAAGGTGGTATATATTGATGAGGTTTGGGACATTTTTGACAAAAAATCTCAAACCTCGGATCTATATATACTACTATGGGTATTTCTTTTCGGTAAATGCTCTTCAGAACTTTGAGATTGGTAAAAGAGATTCTTCTTGGTTCGAAAGAGCGATCGCTTGATCAATTCATTCTTCATCGAGATTTTTTGTAAACAATCACCATTTTGTATTATTTTGTATTCTGTAAAATCAACATTTTGAAATATGAATCAGTTGAATATAAGTGTCAACTAAAAACCCAAGATCCGCAAAGACGTACACTTTGGAGTTGGGTTCCGGTTACCTCCAATAGATTCAACCCCTTCACCCACTTTTAGAACAATCTTTTCAGAAGTCACTCCCAAGCTCTCTTCACACAACAGAGTATACTTCTTCACGGTATATGCTCTTCAGCCCTCAGTCTTTCTTGAGACTCCGTGTGTGAAGGTAACACAATACCATTATTCAATTCAAGAATAAAGCGCATGCAGTTGGGCCTATCACTATTTATCATTCATGTAGGTTTGTATAGTTTGTATTTCCCGATTATTTATAAGTGACATTTTTTTGCAGCTTTCAATTAAAGAGTTATATTATCAAATCATGTAATCGTCCCAAATCTTCAATTGAAGAAATCGACCGTAATTATGCCCACATACTTCATCTGATCAGTTTTGAAATGATCATGAACTGATAATCAAATAATTAACACTAACATCAAATAATTACCTTTCAAATCAAGTTGAACGAGTATTTCATATTCGTGTAACTATTGTCTGGATCTACCATCATCACTCATCAATTCTACAACTCAAAATTCCAATTGAATTGATTCAAGTCAACACCCTTCCTATCAACAAGGAGCAGTTCAAATCAAATGTCAAAACATACCTCATTCAAACTTGTCCATATACATTAGAAGAATATTTCAAAAATCAAGTAAACTGAACTAATATAATCTGTTCTCTCTTTAACAATTGACAATGTATTTATCATATCGCAAATGTCTGTCATCATTTACCTAATTCATTTCTTTTAATTTTAATTTTATCATTATCTCATAATTTATAAGTGACACATTCTATAACAATTTATATTGTTCCTTGAATAAAGAATATTATCATTATCATTATCATTATTATTATTCAAATTCTTGTTGAATTGATTATTTTTCGGATAACAGCCGTCAATATATTGATTTTGATTCCTCATCTTTTTCCTCGAAGTGGAGATGACGAGGACATCACCCTTCTTATTAGGCCCGAAAATTCGATCCTATAACATGAACATCTTTAACCCTCATTTGATATCACTTATAATGAATAATAATATCATGAATAGGTGACACGACTTTCGAGTATGTATCAAGAGTTTGTATCTGTTTCCTCTTACCACTCTTACCAACTGCAGTTAAGATTAGAACTAGAGTTGACTGAAAAATGAAAACGGAAATCAGCATTGACGAAAGGATATCCTTTGGGCCCAGAACGTGCATGAGATTATTCTAGAAGACATCGGTGAAACTTTGTTTCGGTTAGCTTCGTAAGGAGCCACACACACTTGCAATGGGTGTATAACCACTTTGAGATAATTATTTTGTTTCATTTTGAAACTGAATATAAGAATCACAGAATTGTGTAAAAATACATGAACTGAACTCTGCGCTTGATTGCCTTGAAATCGATTGAATTCGCCTATGGCGCCTGCTCGCTCGTGATTACAAGAAGTGAATGACTATGTGTGTTTTGATGACACTCCGACAGCAAGTTGCAAAGTCGAGCGCCTAGTCACTCGAATGCCGGCTACCACACCTACAACGACTCTTGAAGATGGCTGAACGTTTTCAGCCGAAACGTCGAAACCCCAGGCTCTTTTCAGAGCCACCAGTTGTTTCAAGGAAGGGCAAATTTCCGGAAAGTGACATTTTATCGTATATATATATATATATATATATATATATATATATATATATATATATATATATATATATATATATATATATATATATATATATATATGTATATATATATATATATATATATATATATATATACATGTACATATATATATATATATATATATAAATATATATATATATATATATATATATATATATATATATTATATATATATATATATATATATATATATATATATATATATATATATATATATATATATATATATATGTATATACATATATATATATATATATATATATATATATATATATATATATATATATATATATATATATATATATATATGCTTTATATGACCCGGGAGGCAGTGGGCATATCGGACCCGGTTCGATCCCCGCTACCGTCCATCTTTACAGGGATTTTTCGTGGTTCCTCTCTGTAGTCTAGGATAATGTCGGGATGGTTCCCACAATATAGGTCACGACCGCTTCCTTCCTACTATCCTTCCCATTACCCATCAAAACCTTCATCTCATCACCCCATCATCTCATGAATCATTCATCCGACGCCAATAGATCTGAGTCATCTTTACAGTGCGTCGTTAAAACTCAATATGAAAGAAAAAAAATAATAATATATATTTATATATATATATATATATACATGTGTGTGTGTATATATGTGTGTGTGGGTGTATATGTGTGTGTGTATGAGTGTTTGCGTGTGGGTGTATAGCAACATACAAACAGACTTACAGGACCCACGTGATCGTCTGCCCGGCATAGATCAGCTTCTCACAATAGCGGAAGAAGCGCCGGGTTCATGTCGAAGACATATTTAGAATATGAAAATAAACGCGACAATTGAAAATTCATTGCTTAGTTCCAAAGCAAGCTTTTTAAAATGTCATTATTGAGTATGAGTTTGTAATACAGTTTTCAATTTCACGGATAATTCCATGTAACGTTAAAAAAATGATTGGAGCTAAAAGAATTTCACCCTCGCTAGATACCCAAGTTGATCGCGTCTAATGTTTGTCGTGCGGTCTTTAATGATTTGTGAGAGTTAAGGGGTAGATAATTATGCAGGCAGTATTGTAGGTGAACTGTGATCAGCAGCAAGCCTACGCTTTCGTGAAGGCTCATCAATCGGCCGGCAATGTTCCGATCACTGTGTTGAATATGTTTACTGAATAATCCCATCAACAGATAGGTTACATTAGGAAAAGATTTATCGGGTGATACACCACCGATGATGTTTAGATTACAGGCAATTACAGCATGGGCCCATGCGTTGCAAGATGAGCGAGATATTTATATGAAAAACTCGAAAACTCTGCACACCTTGACTCGGAAACAGAAAGCCAAGAAAAGCCATGAATTGAATGGCAGTGGAACCAACTATTATTCTCAGCTATTTCAGGAAGAAAAAATATTCATTCAATTATTTTGCCGAAAGCGGCAACTCCGATGAACGGAATTTTGTAATAATGTGCATCGTTTATGTGTTCAAATTCATTATTTTTTTGAAGAGTAAAAAAAATACTTCTGGATTGACATTGGGGACAATTCCGAAATTTTGTCATGGTGTTTATCGAAAGTGATCCAACCAATTTGGCCCAAAAATGATACAGTTCCAAGTTGGGTGAGTTAGCTTGTCCAGAAACAGATTCGTGGTTATCAGTCCAATCCCGCAACCATGCCACCTGCACAGTGCAAACAAACAAACAAACAAACAACAAATCACAGACAGACAAGACCAAGAATGAACTGAGCTCATCTAAATAGCCCCAGCTTTATGCGGGGCTAGAACCCGCGTCCGACTTGGTATCGGTTTTCTACACAGTACATACGTATAGCTGACTGAGTCAGATGTGCGGCAATTCTTTCGAACTC
>OZ023327.1:72082465-72122465 GCA_964007535.1 Brachyptera risi | reverse complement strand
GCAGTTGTATAATCTAGCAAGATTACTCTAAATTGTCCCGCTTCTTATGAATGGCCACGGCTTCTTCTAATCTTACATTCATTCCTTTCAATGAATAAAATAATTATTTTTTCTTCATTCAACTCAACCACTTACGTCGAGCTACAAGCTAATTTAATTGTTCATATATATAAGATTCCCATGCATTTTTATTTGTATACCATGAATATATCAAAATTTGTGTCATCTTGTACGGTAACCAAGAAGGAATTTTCCTAAAAAAGAATTTCCCTAATCGTTTTTATCTTTTTTTTATAATACGATAATGGCATTTATGTGTTGCCATGTCCTCAATTACTATATTCTTGTTGTAAATCCCTCGTCCACCAAGCCCACCATCGCCACCAGTCGTGCAATGCTCTTACTGATGGCTGTGAAAGTAGTATGGTTTAATATCATCTTGAAACTACCACTATATTGGCGGGGAGAAGGTGGAAGAGAAAGCAAAGGAAAGCGGGTTTGGGGGTGGTTATGGGGGAGGGGGGGGGGAGAAGGGGCGCACGACTCTCTGAACGACGTTGGAATGTGTGGCTGCGTGCCCTAGGCATCTAACCAGAGGGTTAATAAGAACGTATAGGTTCTCCCAGTCGGTAGAGCTGTGTGAAATGCCTTATATTCACCCAACGTCTTACAGTCTTAGTATAAGAGAGAGAGAGAGAGAGAGAGAGAGAGAGAGAGAGCGAGAGAGAGAGAGAGATATGAGATGAAGAACGAGAGGAAGATAGAAGGAAGAAAGCACTTGCAGTACTCACTTCTATGACATCCTTACTACTCCATTATCTACCTCACGATCTGACATTATATTAAAGAGGGTATATATGACTGTCATTGTATTTAGTACAGTGCAATCACAAACGAAAAACTCTTATTTTACTTTATGAATCCTATATATACGTGTATCCATGCTAAGAGAACGTCGTCAAGCCATAGGCCTATGACTAAACATTAAATCACAGTCAATTTTTTATAGATATGGTATAATGAGGGTCAAAGTTATCTCAAAGTGATGGTTACTGTTATAAACATGAGAGTTTCTCTAAAACTACCGAAGTTTTATTTTTTGGCTGCCAGGCTAGTCAGCCAAAGTACTGTTCATAAATTGAAGTCAAGTCACGCGTGGGTTCGAGTCCCACATTTAGGCAAGGGTGTATTTCTGAATATCATTCAACTTTCATCAGATCATTCGTAGTCCCAAATAACGTGGATCTTAGTGGGGTCGTGGAGCAAATCATATTCTCCCAAGTTTTTTATAATTATTCAGTTCGTAGACGACTTTCTTCTTTTGTGGATACAACTATAGATATATGTCTTGCGGCATTTTGCCTGCAAGAACGTTGGAGTTATAAAATGGCATTTTACAACGGTACGCCAATTTTATTATGAATGAGCGTAATTCTCGTAAAATATCGCACGGGCTGCAAATGGAAATAAAGGTCTGGATCCATAAACGAAAATCTCGACTTGAACACAGCACGCCTTATTTTATGTGTACTTTCAAGTCGTATATTAAACACGTACAGTTTCTTATTGAATATTAGTTTAATATCAAGTAATCAACTTTGAAATATGATATGTTTCTTAGAGCTGGGACATAAATCTCGTAGTATGGCTACAATAATGCAGTTCAATTTTATCCACGTACAGTACGTATTGGAAATATAATTACGGCATACTTTTTCAAAATGTTATGACAGTCTGATATCATACTGCTGAGTCATGCATAGGACTTGTGTGCTAATTGGAGAATTAATTTACCTCATTAAGTAGGGTTTTGTGTTATAAACAAATTGCTTCAAAAACGAAGCAAATATTCAAAAAGTGAGTGGATGTGCAGAAATGGTTTGTGTAGATGGGTTCACGAGTTACCCATGGCATGGAGGTACCCAGAAAACTATTGAAAAATGAAAATAATTTCACCCTTATTAAAGTTAATGATCTAATGGCAAACGTTGATTTTTTTTGTCATTCATTTCTTGCTTAGAACTTATTGTGATAGGAGTGGGCACAACTGTAAATCAATTCACACAGATACTTATATATTGAACAGAATTTCTGTTTCTGTTTTTCATAAGCAGTATTTCTGAAAATTAGTGTAATTTTCTCTTTTTCGTCATTTGCATTTGATAATTGTCAGTTGACAAAATGTAGTTTATATCGTAATTATTTATTGTTCACCCCTAGTCGTTTGTGTTTGTTGAATTCGATGTATCATTTTATTATCCTACAGACAAGCTTTTCAAAGGCTTTGTGGATCTTTTTGAGAATGTAAAAGTATTTGCTATTATGTTCTTGTAACAATGAAAAAAAAAAATCCAATTCTCTGTATGAAATTATTACTGAACATGAGCATCCGACTTTAAAGACTCGGTCTCATATATTTTGGGGAATTCAGAATTAATTTTTTAAAGTTTGATTTTTGATAATTTGAGTCAATTTTATCCCTTCCTTCAATTCACACGATACGCTCGCTCATGCCTGAACACACTTATTTGCTTCGTTGTCAAAATGATCCATTCATCATTTTTTTTTTTTACCAACATCGAAACTTGATAAAAATATCATTGTTCCCCAACTAAGGCTAAGGATGGAACGTAGGATCGTTTGGACGGGGCACCACAAGGGCGATCTTACCCCCCCATTTTAAATGTTTATAACCAATGAACTTCAACACCAGGACTGCGCTGTCGGTGACCATAATTTTCCGCCGCAGATAACAGTCTTTCAGGTCTGAAACACATTATAAGTAAAAACCGTTTCTGGGACATCACCAGCATTGGTATTAATTGAGTCAACAAAACACACGAATGTTGATATCTTCCACTTTGAAATAAGTCTCTCGCGCAATGATCACTTCTTTCCATTAACAGACAGCAGATGTAGAGTTTATCATAATACAAAATAGAAAACAAATGAGTGAGTGACTCATCATGATGATAATTGTTCAAATATGTAACTGCTTACCTCTCGTTCTACAACTCTGTAAGCCCATCCCACTACGACCCCAAGTTTCGGTGAATTTCCCACCAGATCTGATTTTACCGCATCTACGTCTTTTGTTGGTTAGCTGAAGAAAACATATTGACGTAAACGTATCTTTTTTTAGTCCATTCACTACGTCATCACCGTCTAACTGCTCTGCTACCATTCACCCGGTTATCATCTGCTACTGACAGATCAAGCAAAATACACTTTAAGTTTCAGAGTTGTCGGCCAGCTTTTCCTTCACTCATTCCGAACCCGACTTCGATCACATTTACTCAGCTATCTGCAAAACTTCGTGGACACACATACACACGCAAACACCCCAACACACACACACACATCCACGTTTCTCTATTCTATTTCCACTTGGAAGGAAATCGAAAAATGTCTAACAGACCGAAAGCCCGAAGAGATTATCGACATTGCTGCACGCATGTAGATACATACACTACGGACAGAACTGTAGCTGAACCTACAGCTAAAAGAAAGCCAATAGATGTAGACTTACTCAAACGAATTGAGGTGAAAAAATCTCAACATATTTTTATTTCAATAACTTCGAAACTTGATTTTAAAAGATAGGATCGTTCGGCAGGAGCACCACAAGGACGATCTTACCACCCCAAAGAAAAATCAATCAAAATATTAAAACTCATTTGACAATAAATACATATTATGCGTGCATGGGAGTCGATTGAGCGAACAATCATCGGACGAGATGTAGATTCAATATACATCAATCAATATATTCAAGTTATATCTCATGAATGGAATGAAATCTCATAACCCTAATCAGAGATTATATTATATAGATTGATTATAGAGTGATCTAATATCTATGTCAGAGAATTATATTCCATATTGAATGAACATATTTCAGATACTTATATAATGTATATAATATGTTTATGAGTGAATAATGTAACTCAGATATCTATCATGAAGATAAGATCTTCATATAGCAATTATTGTGATTATATTTCATCTTGAGAAAAAAATCAATTGAACGCATAATAGATCAGGACTCGGCAAAAATTGTTGAGAAGATGAAACATATTATATAAAGTTTATTTCATCCATTTTATTTTGATTTATCATCAGATTTTTGTACCACAAATATGCTCATTTTCAATTTTTTTTTTTTTTGGCATCGAGCCTTTTACAATATTCTCATGCTCCATAAAAAGCTACAAACTCGTAATAAACATCGACTGGTTTTACACCAAGCTCGAAATGTTGCCAACGTTAGGAATGAGTATAACGTTATCTAGAGGCAACCTGTTGGCAGACAAAATGGAATCTGAGAAAACTTCAACGATAACTTCTTTTCTGGTCTCAAACCGTTGCAAATTGCCTTGTTTAGCGATTTCAAATGCTAGTTGTTGTTTATGTATAGCTTTATAATTATGGATAACATGGTTTCATAGACGATTCAATGTACTGATTATTATTGTCCTTGTAAGTAGGAATAAGTGTACAAAATGTTCGTTATTGATAATAAAACATCATTGAATCGTGCTTTGCAGCTCTGAAGTATGCATACGCACACACACACACACACACACACACACACACACACACATAAATATAAATATGTATATAAATATATATATATATATATAAATATATATATATATATATATATATATATATATATATATATATATATATATATATATATATATATATATATATATATGTATATATATATATATAAATATATATATATATATATATATATATATATATATTTATATATATATATATATATATATATATATATATATATATATATATATATATATATATATATATATATATATATATATATATATATTTATATATATATATATATATATATATATATATATATATATATATATATATATATATATATATATATATAGTTTTTGGAACTTTTGTAACTCATAATAAGATTGATGAGACATCCATCTCGGAAAAATATTAAATAACGTGTTAATGAAGCACGAAGCCGAATGAAATATCATATCATTGTCCTGATTCCTTGATACTTCCTCGCAGTATTTCTCTAACTGAACTTCACGCTTCGAAAACTACGCTTCCCTACGATCGAGACATTGTGATCTTAGCTAGTGTCTGCTGAAAAAGGCAATGCAAGTGTCGCTATGAATAGGGAGGACTGCGATTCGGAGATGATATGTGTCTTAAAAGACCCAGCATAGAAAATGATAGGCAACGATCGAATTGTTTGTTGGGAAAAGAATGCCAGAGAGAAGATCAAAGCTTCGATTTACATCGATGTTGCCTGGACCCATCACATGTTACAATTCTTCGGAACAACACTTTCATTTCGACTTCTTTGGAATCCATAAAGTATATATTCCTCTGCGCCCTATTAAACGCTCTATTGCCTCCCCTTACCTCAATCCCAAACATCTTGCAGCCTCGCTAAACGTTGCAACTTTTCTGTGAAACCACTTCGCCGTAGACGTTATACAAACTCGACGCACAGTATTGTGATTCGGAACGGGGTGACTGAACTCGTTACCTTCGATGTCGTACCTCTCTTTTGGGAAAGTGCAAATTATGGAAGCTTTGGACATAATGGAAACCTGGCACTTATACAAAATATATATAACGCATGACTTGTCATCTGCATTGAACAGTCCTTATTCCTCACATGTAAGAAATGTTTTATGAAGCAAGTTGAGGTCAGCATTGTCGCCTGTAGTAGCTAACTTGTTCATAGAAGATGTTGAAAAATAAGAGGCCTTGATCTGCCGACAAATATGGAATTTGGCTGCATGTCTGAGTTAAGAGGCCGCAGGCGCGCTACACGCGCTCGTTGTTCGCTCGCTTCGGACTCGAGTTTAACATGCATCGTGTACTAGGCGCAGCCCATAGACTAGCCCGCCGAACTCATATTCTCGTAAACGCCGTTAATTCCCTTACTCACACTTTTGATATATTTCACAGTCCATATTTTTTTTCGGTATTCAAATATATATATCCAGGTTTCCGTAAACTAGAAATTTTTTCATTTTCCATTTGAAGAATTTGAAAAATCACAAATTTGCTGTTCAAAATTCTGTAAATGCGATAACCTCCCTCTTTCAATTATCAACAGAATGCAAAAACAATCATATTGATATCTCAAAAATTACGGCCGTGAGAGTTTGCGGCGTGAAATACGAGCGCCTGCGGCCTCTTAAATGTGACACGTTCCTAGAATATCTCAATTCTAAGCATGAAATCGTCTAGTTCACAAAATGATATTTATTAATTTATATTGAGTTTAACGACGCATTTTGAGTATGATCAAGATATTCTGGCGTCAGTGAATGATCAATCAGATGATGAAAAGACGAGATTAATTTATCTGGTTTGGTTTTCTGACATGGAAGAAGACGTAAAGTTTATATTTTTTCTGAAAGCCCCACTAAAAAAAAACTCAGCCCAGATACGTTGTCTAATCCCCACACTATACGTAACAATTTTCATTCAATAATAATGCCATTTCAAGTGAACAATTTGCTGGTAAGTATACATACATTATACTCAAATTGCTAAGGAGCCAATAACTATAGTTATTAACAATGGTGTGAGACCTCTTTACGGCAGAGACATAGGCCTACCTCGACCAGTAGCGCACTAGGTAGGCCTATACTGTAGTGCATATACTCACCATGTGATACGGCAGAGACATAGGCCTACCTCTACCAGTAGCGCACTAGGTAGGCCTATACTGTAGTGCATATACTCACCATGTGATACGGCAGAAACATACATCTACCAGTAGCGCACTAGGTAGGCCTATACTGTAGTGCATATACTCATCATGTGATACGGCAGAGACATAGGCCTACCTCGACCAGTAGCGCACTAGGTAGGCCTATACTGTAGTGCATATACTCACCATGTGATACGGCAGAGACATAGGCCTACCTCGACCAGTAGCGCACTAGGTAGGCCTATACTGTAGTGCATATACTCACCATGTGATACGGCAGAGACATAGGCCTACCTCGACCAGTAGCGCACTAGGTAGGCCTATACTGTAGTGCATATACTCACCATGTGATACGGCAGAGACATAGGCCTACCTCTACCAGTAGCGCACTAGGTAGGCCTATACTATAGTGCATATACTCACCATGTGATACGGCAGAGACATAGGCCTACCTCGACCAGTAGCGCACTAGGTAGGCCTATACTGTAGTGCATATACTCACCATGTGATACGGCAGAGACATAGGCCTACCTCGACCAGTAGCGCACTAGGTAGGCCTATACTGTAGTGCATATACTCACCATGTGATACGGCAGAGACATAGGCCTACCTCGACCAGTAGCGCACTAGGTAGGCCTATACTGTAGTGCATATACTCACCATGTGATACGGCAGAGACATAGGCCTACCTCGACCAGTAGCGCACTAGGTAGGCCTATACTGTAGTGCATATACTCACCATGTGATACGGCAGAGACATAGGCCTACCTCGACCAGTAGCGCACTAGGTAGGCCTATACTGTAGTGCATATACTCACCATGTGATACGGCAGAGACATAGGCCTACCTCTACCAGTAGCGCACTAGGTAGGCCTATACTATAGTGCATATACTCACCATGTGATACGGCAGAGACATAGGCCTACCTCTACCAGTAGCGCACTAGGTAGGCCTATACTGTAGTGCATATACTCACCATGTGATACGGCAGAGACATAGGCCTACCTCGACCAGTAGCGCACTAGGTAGGCCTATACTGTAGTGCATATACTCACCATGTGATACGGCAGAGACATAGGCCTACCTCTACCAGTAGCGCACTAGGTAGGCCTATACTGTAGTGCATATACTAACCATGTGATACGGCAGAGACATAGGCCTACCTCGACCAGTAGCGCACTAGGTAGGCCTATACTGTAGTGCATATACTCACCATGTGATACGGCAGAGACATAGGCCTACCTCGACCAGTAGTGCACTAGGTAGGCCTATACTGTGGTGCATATACTCACCATGTGATACGGCAGAGACATAGGCCTACCTCGACCAGTAGTGCACTAGGTAGGCCTATACTATAGTGCATATACTCACCATGTGATACGGCAGAGACATAGGCCTACCTCGACCAGTAGCGCACTAGGTAGGCCTATACTGTAGTGCATATACTCACCATGTGATACGGCAGAGACATAGGCCTACCTCTACCAGTAGCGCACTAGGTAGGCCTATACTGTAGTGCATATACTCACCATGTGATACGGCAGAGACATAGGCCTACCTCTACCAGTAGCGCACTAGGTAGGCCTATACTGTAGTGCATATACTCACCATGTGATACGGCAGAGACATAGGCCTACCTCGACCAGTAGCGCACTAGGTAGGCCTATATACTGTAGTGCATATACTCACCATGTGATACGGCAGAGACATAGGCCTACCTCGACCAGTAGCGCACTAGGTAGGCCTATACTGTAGTGCATATACTCACCATGTGATACGGCAGAGACATAGGCCTACCTCGACCAGTAGCGCACTAGGTAGGCCTATACTGTAGTGCATATACTCACCATGTGATACGGCAGAGACATAGGCCTACCTCTACCAGTAGCGCACTAGGTAGGCCTATACTGTAGTGCATATACTCACCATGTGATACGGCAGAGACATAGGCCTACCTCTACCAGTAGCGCACTAGGTAGGCCTATACTGAAGTGCATATACTCACCATGTGATACGGCAGAGACATAGGCCTACCTCTACCAGTAGCGCACTAGGTAGGCCTATACTGTAGTGCATATACTAACCATGTGATACGGCAGAGACATAGGCCTACCTCGACCAGTAGTGCACTAGGTAGGCCTATACTATAGTGCATATACTCACCATGTGATACGGCAGAGACATAGGCCTACCTCGACCAGTAGCGCACTAGGTAGGCCTATACTGTAGTGCATATACTCACCATGTGATACGGCAGAGACATAGGCCTACCTCGACCAGTAGCGCACTAGGTAGGCCTATATACTGTAGTGCATATACTCACCATGTGATACGGCAGAGACATAGGCCTACCTCGACCAGTAGCGCACTAGGTAGGCCTATATACTGTAGTGCATATACTCACCATGTGATACGGCAGAGACATAGGCCTACCTCGACCAGTAGTGCACTAGGTAGGCCTATACTGTAGTGCATATACTCACCATGTGATACGGCAGAGACATAGGCCTACCTCGACCAGTAGCGCACTAGGTAGGCCTATACTGTAGTGCATATACTAACCATGTGATACGGCAGAGACATAGGCCTACCTCGACCAGTAGCGCACTAGGTAGGCCTATACTGTAGTGCATATACTCACCATGTGATACGGCAGAGACATAGGCCTACCTCGACCAGTAGCGCACTAGGTAGGCCTATACTGTAGTGCATATACTCACCATGTGATACGGCAGAGACATAGGCCTACCTCGACCAGTAGCGCACTAGGTAGGCCTATACTGTAGTGCATATACTCACCATGTGATACGGCAGAGACATAGGCCTACCTCGACCAGTAGCGCACTAGGTAGGCCTATACTGTAGTGCATATACTCACCATGTGATACGGCAGAGACATAGGCCTACCTCGACCAGTAGCGCACTAGGTAGGCCTATACTGTAGTGCATATACTCACCATGTGATACGGCAGAGACATAGGCCTACCTCTACCAGTAGCGCACTAGGTAGGCCTATACTATAGTGCATATACTCACCATGTGATACGGCAGAGACATAGGCCTACCTCGACCAGTAGCGCACTAGGTAGGCCTATACTGTAGTGCATATACTAACCATGTGATACGGCACAGGCAATTGCAATTGAAGCCGGTAAATATCGAACACTTGATCTTGCCGAATGAATGAATATTAGGGTTTTAAGGCGCATCGACAGCGAGGTCATATAGGCGCTAAATGACCTCGCTGTCGATGCGCCTTAAAACCCTAATATTCATTCATTCGGCAAGATCAAGTGTTCGATATTTACCGGCTTCAATTGCAATTGCCTGTTCTCTCTGATCGATCACGTCACATAGAGAGGTTCAGTAGATTCAGAATAAAAGGTGCCATGTCAAAAATTATTTTGCTCAGCAAACAGCTAAAGCCACATGTTTGAAAATAAATATAAATAAAGTCACCATTTAGTATTCAAATGGTGCATCAAGCCTTTTTTATGGGTAATGTTGATTTTTCTATATGAGACTACAGAATCCAAATGATCTGTGTAAAATCTGATCAATCTCTTGATGTCAGCTTTCCGACATAGTGAAAACGCACTCACTTCTCCACCCTTTGTAATGCCGTTTGTAGCCGAATATAATAAAATCAACCTTTTCCATAACCCCATGGTTCGAGCCACCATTTGAATATACTTCAGCTGTTCACTGAATAACGAATAGTGACACGCGTCTCGTCATGGTTTGACCATACTGACTTGGGTATTTCTTGGTTTTCCACAGTCGTTGAAGTGAATACTGGGACGGTTCCTGTGAAAACAGACCATGACCTCTCCCTTAACACTATTCGAAAAAAAACAATCAAATAATGATAAAATAACACAATAATCCCATTCATGATATACTGGTGACTATCGAACAATTAGTTTATTTTCAATATTCAGTTTAGTGAATGATCGTTTACATTGTTGTAGAATGTTGGGAAGGAGGCGGTCGTGGCCTAGTATTGAGCAAAAATACCATTTTCAACTTCAACTTATGAGTAAAATCATTATATAAGCCACGAAGCAGTCAGCTGAGGTACTGCTTTTGCAACTGAAGTCATGTCGGACGTGGATTCGAGTCCCACATAAGGTGTTGTTGTCTGTGAGACAGTCACATCGTGTGTATATGTGCCAACTCGTGTACCTTCAAATGACCCAATTATTGGTGAGGTCGTTGAACGAAGGATAAGGACGCGCCATCGACTGCTCTTTCCGTCTCACCATGCAACCAATTAGAAACCGGCTCCTCCATCATGAGGATTTTTTTTTCAAGTTTTTAAAATTTTTATATTTTGCGAGTGAGATTATATATATACTCATCCTCGAAATTTATCATCGAATGATTGCAAATATTGATGGATTAGTTCTAATATTATTTTTCAAATTGCAAATTAATTCACTCTTGAGGATTTAGCTTCTTTTTGTGTCAATTTATTTAGTTATATCTCCATATTTCATTAGGTTCGTCAATCATTGTGCCTTCTTGATGCATCTTGTTTCAAAATACGATCTGATGTAATATTGCTTTCATTCATGTCATTCACACAATGTTCATGAGACATCCTGAGAATTGATAACCCAACTATTATAGCTTCAAACGAGACCAATATAACCTACTACTCATTTTCTCTGAATAGTAAATGTACCATCATCAACATCAGGCTATCTCCAATCATGGAAAGCCTATATGAATTGAACTTGTTGATCCATTACTGAGGCAAGGACTATTGTGTAGTCGGATTTGTTTATATTGTAAACCACGCGCGCGATGTTGTTGTTGTTGTTGTTGTTGTTGCGCGATGTAACGGAATAATCCGATCCTACTTACCTAACCAACCTAACCCAACTATTATAGCTTCAAACTAGACCAATATAACCTAAAACCAGCAGTTATTCTACATAATATAGTCCATTACAGATATGACTGTGATTCGTATTTCTGGTATGAAAGAGTATTACTTATAAGCTATCCGCAAATGGTCGATCAAATTCTGAACGTACAATACCTTCACACATGATCTCGTACCTACGCAGTTGCTACTTAACATAAGCCATAGTAAAACCAATAATTGTTTAACAGAAGAATTGTGTGTGTTTGCGACAGAATTGAAATGTGATCTCATATTTGTTTCCAAGCCAATGGCCATGCTCGTGTTTTATGGAAGTTTGCCCGCCCCTTATCGTGGTGTATAGATTGTGTATGTTACGTAACAGCTGTTGCTAGTGGCTAAAGTTTGTTGGACCACCACACCATCCCCTATAGCCTAGGGGTAGTACGTACACATGCGTTCACATAAAGTTGATTTTTCTTTCAAAATTTGAATTTAATCCAAAATCTACGCATGAATTGACGCAATTGTTTGTTCAGTGTAGACTGTACGTATATCGAGTGCGTTCGTGCATTCTTTGCTAGTTTTAAGGCGTTTAATTTGAGTAAATTCTCGTCAGAATGCAATTTATTGTGACTTGATCGACCACTTTATGTGATTGGGAGTGTACAATGTACATGTTGCAATAATAATATACAAACGGCAAATGTACATGGTTTCTATGCAATTACGTGCACTGATCACTATTGGAACTAGTGCAGCTAGTGCTAGTTGGCCCGAAATAACTTATTCATTTATTTTATTGTGGTTTAAACAATGGCCATTTCCAGGTACTTGACTTCTCCAGCCAATAAATATACAGCGTAGCAAAATCATACATAATAAAGTAAAATACTTGATGAAGTATCACTCATTTTAACGTGAGCCTAATTCAACATATTTTCAGAAATAAAATAGATATAATATTATGAAGCAATTACATGTCACTACAATAAATTATCAACACGATCATCACGTTATCAGTTCTTCATTCTGAAGATGATAGTAGTAACAAATTATGTGACAACTGAATACGTGGATTTGAAAACCAAGACGTGACGCTTTTGAACGGTTTCAATGAATTATCCCCTCAATTGGAAAATAATGATTGTATATTGTATGGTTGATTGTATTTATAATTCTGACTTGGTGTATACATGTAATCATGTCTTCATAAAACCGTAAATAAATACAAAATACAAATATAAAGATTTCGATGTTGCTAGAAATTATAATGATGATAATATTATGGAAAATTGTTCCATTTGTGATGAATAACTCCAATAATATAATATGTTCTGCTTATTTGATGAGCGTATAGCGAAGTCTCCATCCTACTCTTATAGTGGTTTGTCTGTGTTTTTTTTTTTTTTTGTAAGCACTCCACAGGTCGCAATGGTTGACTGATCAACATGAAACTTTTTTTGTGCACGGAAACTTATCCAACTCAGAACTGTATAGTTTTTGGGATGAATCGGTTGAACTGATTTTGAGAAATATCATCTCGAAGTTTCTAAAAACCCCATAAGATTTGGCCGGGCGGAAAATGTTGAAAAATAAAATCTCTCCAAATGGAATGAAATTCTCTCTCAATGTGTATACATGGATTTTACACATAATTACGATTTTGTGAGCAATTCTGGTCAGTCGTTTTGAAGAAAAAAAATAAAATGACTGATAATATTCATAAAATATATCATAAAAATTGTGACAGAATTAAGTTGTCGAGATTCACTGCTTTCTGGATTCGAGAGTTGACCAACAATGAAGTATTTTTTATATGCGTCAAGGTGTGAAGAATACCATAAACAATGAAGTGGCAAGAGTAGAACTACTTTAACGACTTTTATAGGTTATTCAGATACTGCGACTAATCCAACTCACATATTGAGATATAATTCAGCTCAGTATAAAGTGAATTGACCTAATGTTCGTACGGTGTATCGCGCTTCCGCTGGAACTGAATATGATTCGACTAATAATGTATTGATCTCATTCACTGAATATTATTCCACCTCTGATATCTTCGATGTTCTGCACTGTATTATATTTGATGTTTCAAAAGTTGATCGAATCGTACAATTCTGCATTACGGAGACAGTCGAGTTGAGATTTTACAATCTGAGGCCCGACTAATTATATTAGGGTTGCCGTTCAACAGAAAAAGTGTCGACAATGAATCAAGTTTATCGAAATATATGTAAATTTTCAATCGATATCAAAATTAATCACAACTGTGGTTGAGAGAAAAAAGTTTCCGGACAAATGGGCGTATAACTATATATAGCTGAATACATCGGGACATTCACTGCTCTGTATCTTCC
Source organism: Brachyptera risi (assembly GCA_964007535.1). Classification (NCBI taxonomy): domain Eukaryota; kingdom Metazoa; phylum Arthropoda; class Insecta; order Plecoptera; family Taeniopterygidae; genus Brachyptera; species Brachyptera risi. Next base: position 72,108,499 of record OZ023327.1, on the reverse strand, counting down.
GTCTGGATGGCTAAGACCAGAGTTTTTTGCACAACATGTCAAATCCCTTTAATCATCATTTTAGTTCAGCTATTTAAAAAGACAGTCCTCACTGACCATATTCTATATCGAATTATTCTAATTGTGAACACTCCAATTTGATATCGAATCGATGTTCTACAATATAGATCGAAAATATTGAGTTCGAAATGCAACTCTGTCAACTATAAGTACGGGTGTCGATGTAATTATTACCACAAATTAATGCACAATTCTTCCAAAAGGCTATGGAATAGATCACTAAAAAATCTGCGTCTCTTAATCAGCTCCTCACTCACATCACTATACAGTTAATAATAATAATAATAATATTAATGATGGTAATAATAATACTATTGATAATAATAATTTATAATAATAATTAGATGAGCGTAGCGAAGTCTCCATCCCACTATTATGGAGCTTTGTCTGTGTTTTTTTTTTTTTTTCTTTGTAAGCACTCCACAGATCGCAGGGTTTGTCTGATCGACATGAAACTTTTTTTGCTAACGCAAACTCATCCAACTTAGAACCGTATAGTTTTTGGAATGAATCGGTTGCACTGATTTTGAGAAATATCATCTCAAAGTTTCTAAAAACCCCATAAGATTTGGCTAAGCGGAAAATGTTGAAAAATAAAATCTCTCCAAATGGGATGAAATTTTCTCTAAATGTGTATACATGGATTTTACATACTATCACGATTTTGTATGCAATTCCAATCAGCCGTTTTAAAGAAAAAAAAATGATATTATTCATCAAATATATCATGACAATTGTGACAGAATCAAGTTGTCGAGATTCACTGCTTTCTAGATTCAAGAGTTGACCAACAATGAAGTAATTTTCATATCCGTCAAAGTGTGTAGAATACCAGAGTCAATAAAGTGGCAAGAGAAGAACTACTTTAACGATTTTTATAGCTTATTCAGATATCAAGGTGTGTATAGAATACCTGAGTCGATAAAGTAGCAAGGGTAGAACTACTTTAACGACTTTCATACCTCATTCGGATATCTCGCTCATCTTACAACGCATATTTCGCTCATCTTACATCGCATATCTCGCTCATCTTACATCGCATATCTCGCTCATCTTACATCGCATATCTCGCTCATCTTACATCGCATATTTCGCGTTTGACTAATAATAATAATAATGATGTTTATGCATAGCTCAGAAAGTCAGAAATCATTTTTTTCACATTCACATTTAAACAATACATAATTTTGACAATTGAAATTAACATGAGTACAATAGTATAGTATACAAAAGTATATTAAAAGTACATAGAAGAATATTACACCAACAAATTATAAGCATTCGTGCGTAGTTCTTAACCACTCGACACACCCAACCTTAAAACATCCAATACTTCTTAAGCTCCTAACATTGTGGGGCAACTTATCGAACTCTTCAAGTCCTGCATTGAATACAGAATTGAACCATTTGTTTCCTTCACAAATTCTTCCATACCCCAACCCTTGAACTGCCCTTCTGGTGTTGATGTTATGTATATTGCTGGCACACTCCATTTTATCACCCAAGTATTCAGGCACGAGGCCTAACTTAATGTTGGATTTGAAAAATAAACTAATGATAATACTTTGTCATTTACACTTGGCCACTCAATTATTTTCAACATTTGCACAATTGATATATCATCACTACATAGAAGTACACATAATTACTTTATTTTGTAGTTTCTGTATTAACCCCATATCATTCTTGTATTCTTGGTATAGAGAACTGTTGCACCATATTAAAAGTGAGGTTTAGGCACGGTATTACCAAGTCCAGTTAGTCCTTATCTGACATTTCAAACTTGTTATCACCATGGTTAACTATGCTATTTGTTTTCACCAACTCTCAGATAAATACTAACTAGCCTTGGTGATACTGGGCCTTAATTAAACTATTGTAAATCATAATTCTTGTCTAGTACGAGATCTTGACCTCTATGCTCCGGAGATACCAAACTTATATATCAATTTTTCTAATAATATAATCTGGATGCTGTCTAGAGTTGATATTGTTATCTATAACTATTCTCAAATATTTAAAGTATTCTACGACCTCAATCTCTTCGTCTCGCATGTTAATACTGATATTTAATTCAGTCCATTCCACATGATACATTTTCTACTCCTACGAACAACGCCTTGGATTTATTTACATTCAGTTTCAACTTATTTATCAGCAGCCAGTGTTTGAAGTTACTCATCTCACTGTTCATTGTAGAAGGAGTAGTGGTAGTAGAAGTGTTTATCCCTCTAACCCTCTTTCGAGGAAATTGGTAAACAATTTACATATTTCAATATAACTTATAAATAGCATCACAATTGATTATGGCAATAAGCCATCATCAATGATTTATCAACGAATTAGTAATTATGGTATATCAAACAAATAATACAACAATCAATGATACATTAAAATGTTTCAGATTGATTGATATGGAATTGAGATGAATCAATAGAATTTAAATTATTATGATTACTTTTATTACAATAAAGACACTTTGATACATACGTATAGATAGATAGATAATATAGATAATCAGTTGAATAACAAAAAACAAACGAATTGCCGAATATGTTCATACAAAGACAAGTGAAATTGATAAGTAATATAAATTCACTGAAATCCAGCATCGACAAACTCTTGCACAGAATGGAAATTATTTATTGTGAGGTGCTCTTTAAGGAGTGATTTAAATTGATTTAAAGGTAAAATTGTTATACTTTTTGGCAGAATAATATGGAGTTTGCTTCTTGAAATTTGAAGACCTTTGTCTTATAGTGAACAGTTATATTTGTTCAGATGTATTAGATTCTTATTCCCAGTATTATGTGCATGATCAATGGAAGGAAAATCTGTTTTATTGGTTTGTATACATTCCGACATTTCTCTTGCATCCACTCCACTCACCGATACCACTAAATCGTCTGCATATGTCTGCATAAACTATTTTACAGCATATATTTACATCATTCAAATATATACGAGGAATTACAGTGGTCCAAGCACCGAGCCTTGAGGTGCCCCATTATAACATTCCTTTTTTTCTGACATTTGCTCACCAAATTTCACTTTGTCTCCTTTCATTCAAAAAATCTTTTTACCCACATAATTGCTTTTCCACCAACACCATACGTATGCTCTAACTTTTCTATCAATCTGTTTACACCTACTGTCTCGAAGGCTCTTTTTAGATCTAGGAAAACACACCACTGTAGATTTTCTCTCGTCTATGTCTTCAAGCCATTTACTCACAACAATCTGTATTGCCGTCTCACAAGAGTGAGAAGTTCTAAATCCTGATTGGTTCTTTGATATTAAATTATTGTCATTCATATACTGATATATCATGCACTAATGTTTCTACAAGTTTTTCCAGTATAGATAACATGTTTATTGGTCTGAAATCACATATATCATTAGACCCATTTATTTCACTGACTGGTTGCACTACCGAATCTTTCGACATTTGTGGAAGTTTTCCCTTATCAAATGACGTATTTATTAAGTTGAGCAATCTATATATTTTAATAACTCTCTACGCATCCATGATAATTATATATGTAATTCCATCGATTGAGCGTACAGCTCTATCCAATTCCGTTCCTGTTACTGGACCAATTGCATTCAGAGTAGACTTGTGGTGTCAATTTCTTTGATATTTATCCAGCTCGATAGTATTTCTTCTGTCTACATTTTCAGCATTACAATATATATCTATATTTGGAATACTATTTCTGATTTATTCTAAACTCTCGATGAAATAACAGTTTGATTTTTCAGCTATCTCTCTGACATCACTTTAAATACCCCCATTTGTATCCTTTATGTCTATCAAGAGATCTCTCTTCGTATGAATAATAATGAATTTCTTCAATATTTTTTTTTATAAATATATTGGGTTTTAACGAAGCACTGTAATGATGACTAAGATCTATTGGCATCTAATGAATCATTAATGAGATGATAGGATGATGAGATGAAGGTTTTATGAGTAATGGGAAGGATATTTGGAAGGAAGCGGTCGTGGTCTGTTTTGTGGAAACCATCCCGGCATTAGCCTAGACTACAGAGGGAAACCACGAAAAAACCCTGTAAAAATGGATGGTAGCGGGGATCGAACCGGGTCCGACATACCCACTGCATCTCGGATCACATGGAGCAAGTGCGTTAACCACTCAGCTACCTGTGCCGGTCCTTCAATGTTTTCCATAATTTCGTTGCATCATGTTTTACTCTTATCGATTGTTGTTTCATATTACTGTCGTTCATTTATCCTAATCAGTATCTTCACTGTATTTCTCAGCATATTATAAGCATCCCAGCTAGCCTCAGAGTGTGAAATTTTCGCTCTTTTATAGCATATATTTCTAATCTTAATTGAGTTTCTAGCTTCCTCAAATATTCATGGTTTGCCTTTTTCTGCTACTCGTACTTTTTATACTATCAAGTTCGTCGCTTTGCATTCAAGTACATTATTTATCATATTTTCAGTCTTTGTGTCTACATTATTACTTTGGACTTCCCACATACAACTAGCAAGGTCAGAAGCAAATGTGTGACTATCATAGTAAACTCAGTCCTCTAATGATCTTGTTCCTACATCATTTTTATTGCTATACTAGGGTCAGTATCAATTATTTTATATTCAACATTTTCATGATCACTGATTTTATAATCACTCTCAACTTTCAAACTAACCATTCTATGATCATTAGTTATTACTAGATGAATAATTGTGTTTGTGTTTGGTGTAATTCTTGAAGGTTCAGTAACCAATTGTTTGAAACCATTCGAAACTATCATACCTTTCAGTACATTCAAGTATCCAATCTCCTACATACATTACTAGCCCTGACTCATCTCCGTCTCCCTCAATTTTACTGTCTAATATCGTATTGAAGTCACCTCTGTCCCCTTTGGGCGAAAGATATATAACATAATTTGTATCACAATATGTGTTTTGGATTTTTGTATCAACACCCAATATCCAATAATTACCTTTTTTCACTATATTACTATACATAATTGTATTCCACTTCCTTATCTATGTACACAGCAACAACACTTCCTGTGTGCCTACTATCTGAATCAAACCGTATCATATTGAACTGTTCTATGTTTATCTCCTTATCATGAATATTTCCAGTGACATGAGTCTCTGATTCTCTTGGTTTCACTCTTCTCACATAGTTATCAGTTTCACAAGTGTTTTCACTGAGCTTTGTGCATTGATGTGTAACATATCTTATTTTAGTCTTCTCGCTTCTGTTCTTCACATTCCTTGGCTGCTATTGATATTCAATTCTACTCTGCACATTGGTCAGCTGGTGTATATAACACTTACAATCCTTGCTTAGTGAACTGTGATTTGTGTCAAGATCGAGTTCAACTCGATTGTTCACACTATCACAGTTAACACATTTCAACTTTTCTACATTTGTTTCACACTTACTCGAATCATGCTCACTTCCACATCTCGGACATTCCACATTATTCATACAATCCTTCTGATTGTGCCCATACTTGGCACATTTAAAACACCTTCTCACGAACAAAAAGTCCGACACTCTTCTTGACTACAACCCCATGTGAAGTACACCCCCCTCCAGAGTCTATGATTCTCTCTCTTGTATCAAAATCCACTTCAATCAGAAATTTGACTTGATAAGTGAATCTCCTATCTCTTAAACACACGACTTGACGCACATGCGTGTCATCATTTCCTTGATTCGATCTATTGTGTACAACAATACTATTCACAAGCTCTTCATCATTTGTCGATACACACTTTGCATCAAGCCCCGTTATCATGATTCTTGGCTTCCAACCTTTCTGCCCATCTTCCACTTTGATACTTTCTCCTAAAAACTTACTTTGCTCCTTTTTTTCAGGATTTACACCTAATCCTTATTTTTACAGTTTATCACCACTTGACCTTTTCCTTCTGACTTGATATTTACCATTTCTATGCTCATCTTTGTTGCGTCAAGTTCCTTCATCATATCTCATTTCATCTTATCATAGTCTTCAAAGTCATCATTTTCAGAATCCACTATTTTTTCAATAACTTCTGCTTCTGTTTGCCGTACTTTCTTCTTTAAGACTACTACATGGCTAGGCCTAATATCTGCTCTCATTTCATTCGAAACATTCACTTCTCCAATCCCTTACTTACCATCAAATCTTTTATTTTTTGCCTCAAAAGCTGATTTATATCTTCTGAACTGGATATTCTCTTATTCTTCTCAATCTTTTTCTTCTAGAGACAACTTGAGTATAGGCCTGGGCCTACATAGACATCAACGTCCTCTCAATGTTGAATGGGCCTGGCCAGCCTTTCATATCACAATTAATTTTAGCTATAAAACGTTCAATAAGCTCCTCTCTCTCACCAAATTTGGTAACACCAAGTTTATCCATTTCATTCTTTAGATTACTCACACCTAACTTACAATACGTCTTGTTGGAACCAGATAATGTTTCTTGCTCACACAACACGTCTACCTGGTCTGCCGCCATTTTGAGGTCCACACTCTCTTCAATTGAAACCTCATTTATTCTTTCCTTGTTTGTATCAGCAATTTTTTTCTCACCAATATTTACTATAATCTTGTACAAACATTTTTCTTCTGATCAGCTCACTTAACACAGCATCTTTATAATTATTCGTATTTTTCAACTTTCGACTTTCTTCTTCTCTTTTTTCCTGTATCTTATTTATCTTCTTCTTGATATCATCCGAGGACATAATAACCAACATCTTTTGAAATAATGAATGATCACTCTAGTACTAGCCATTTTTCCGTCTGTGATTTACCTCCAGGACCTCTATTCCTGAGATAAATGAGAGGCGAGAAAAATAAAAATGAGTGAGAAAACGATTATCTCACTTGAAATGGCCGATTTACCATTACCAATCAGCCATTTTGAGTGAGATGGCACATTACTAATAAATTCATTACACTGACACTTGAAAACTACTATACATGGAATAAAATAACAGGTGAATACATTTTATAAACAATAGAAATAAGAAGTCATAATCTGCCTCACTGAGAGTCTCAATTAATCAGTATGATTAGAAAATTCTTCGAGACTATGTTGACTAATGTTGATATCTTATATAGGATCTTATATAGGATATCTTATATGGCCACGCAACAATTGAAAAGGTTCTCATAGTTTCGTAGTTTTTAACACATGAATGCTTCCATGTACTTAATGATGATTTGTTGAGATTTTTTATATTAAATTAGTTCTATATAACTTTTCTCGGAGCTCCTTTTTATATATGAATGAAAAATCATTACCAGAGTTTGAAAGAATAATTTCCAAAAGGATTTATTTTAATTAGTCATTCTTCTGTAAAAGCCCCACATAGCGTACTGCTAACCAACCGTAAACACAATCTTTCAATAACATATTTTCTAAAGGTTTCTTTGCACACGTAGTAATTTTTTCATCACAAAATCATAAATATCAATTATTTTTATACGAATTTGACTCAATTTTGAACAAGAGAATATAATTACAACTGAACTTGCATAGTATATACTTGTATGTATTGTATGTAGATACTCATTACTATATGAATGCGTGTAATTGAGTTCTGTTGTATATACATGATTGATTGATCATTGTTTGCTCAAAGACCCCACCAACAGCTAGCTTATACGGGGGTACGAATGAGCAGGTGATGATGAAACTATGAAGTGATGATGAGTGAAAAGACTTCAACAAAAACCCATGCCTCATGCGGGACGCGTACCCACACCCAGCGGTGACTTCAGTTTCTAAAGCGAAGACTTACTTGACTGTGCTACAGAGGGCGGCCAATTCTGTTGTAATTACCGCCGTTTTCTAGGTAATGTTTTCTGACAGGACCTAATACAGGAATGCGTTCTCTTGTCAATTACCCACCTAACCCACAAATTTGAATTAGTAATTCATTCACAGTGTGCGACATTTTCTCATTAAATTTGTTATACTATCCCTTTATGAAATTATACTATACCATTTTCATGATACGGTCATATTCAACACGTTCACTACAGCTGAGGACCCAATTTACTTTCATGATTAGTACTTCTAAGGGAGGAGTTTGATACCAATTTATAAATCACGAACTGTAGGTGAATAATGTAGTGGTATGCATAGCGTATGTTTTAAAATGCATATATATATATATATATATATATATATATATATATATATATATATATATATATATATATATATATATACATATATACATGGAACAAGAAAATTTACGACCAGCCCCGTACTCCTGACCCTTGTCCCACATCCCCTTTCCATCAACTCCTTCTTGCCCAGCTGAATTCATCCGGCTCCGGCAGACATGGTATCCGCCCAATTAATAGCTAAACAGTTGCATAATTGAAGGTAGGTGGAATAACCACGCGGCAATGTTGAAGAGCTCCGAGCTGCTAGAATATATCTCTCTCTGTATGTCACTCTCTCCCTCCCCCCCCCCCCTCTCCCTCTCCCCCCCCCCCTCTCCCTCTCTCTCTCTCTCTGGCTCGATGCGAGCTCAGTTCTCATCCTGCCTGCTCCTGTTAAACCTCTAGTGAACGCTGGGAGCCATATTACACAACATAGCATCAACACCAAATTAAAATGTAACGCGTTGTCATAACACTTTGAGTGCGCAGCCGCGAATGAGTATAGATATAAAACAGACGTTCTGTGGTCATGATTAAAGGATAGGATGGAATTGTGATAAAAAAAAATCCGGTTACCTCATAGTTCATAATGTGTGATCGTTTTATCATGTTCACATTTACAGTAATTATTACGAACATAATTGACGGTTCATTATTAGTTATTTTGAAGGACATCACAACTCTGAAACAAGGTTTCAACGAATGATGGCGATATTTGTTTCCATAATTTGCAGAGAACACTGTAAATCATCCTCTCAATTTCAGGAATTATAATTAATTCATTTGTTCTCCAGGACCCGGACCTTCTCCGAGTTATGGCGAGTCGTGGACACTACCCGATTATGTTTATGTTTATGTTTATGTTTATGTTTATGATTATGTTTCCATACAGAATCGGTAATGCGTACGTCATTACTGATGGTCGCTGGAGAATGAGAAACAAATCTGAAATAGAGATGATGATTTCTAGTTTTCTCTAAAATTAGGGAAATAATTATGGGCATTATTAATTAAAATCTAGTTTCAGGGTTGTTGTGTCTTTTAAGATGATTGATGACTGTCATGGTGATTTTTTCCTATCATTTATTCCTCATAATGAGTATCGTATATAGAAAGTTATTAGTAGAGGGAAGATGCACAATGTATCTTGGTTACGACTATCCATATGATGTCAAATTGAGATCAAACTGCATCTGACAAGTAAATCTATCTGGATTTTCAAACCATTTCAGTACTAAGAACTGGCAACAAAAAATAGTTCTCAGTGTATGGGCAAATCCATTAGACACGCTTGATACATGCCGGAATTAAATAAAAATAATTGAACATTTTGAAACCTGATTAAGTCTATCGTCAAGCAATTAAGCACGTTCTCAGATAATTCGCATTCTCTCAAGTTTTGATTAATATTGATAATAATAATAATTATAAATTTATTTCGTCTTTTTGATCCCAAAACAAGATATATAAGACAGTCAATATTCTACATGAAATAATACAAATTACAAATTACAAGGATGGTTTTGCACAGACAAATTTCAAATTACTGAGGACAATACATATGAGTTCTAGAATTATGGGCCTATATTGTTCATGTTATTCATATTATAATATAAAGGCGGTTAACGATTGCAGTAAAGAAGGGAGTGTGAATCAATTAATACGAGCTTATACAAATTATTGAAAGGAATAATAACTGTTTTTAATTAAATACTATTTCAGTGCAGTTTTGAAAGATTTTTTTGTTGTTATTTCAATAAACTTGGTAATTTGTTATAACATCTTGCACCGGCATATTTAGGCCCTTTTGTGAAACTCGTATGCTTGTGTTCAATAAGTGATCATTCATCTTTTTTATGGTATCATGAGAGGTGCATTGATCCTTGAGGTTCAATGCTTGAGTTATCTATGAAATTGTTATGAAATTAACTGGATTTTAAATAAATCTGTAGTGATATGAGAGTAAAACTTATGAAAATACTAATAATTGTCCGAGATCGTGCCATAGTTGGAAGACTCAATATTGCAAGCTCCCAGTTCTCGCAATTTGTGTTCAATGCCTAAATCGCTCTGTAGCTGTCTGATAGATTTATACAATATAACATATTTTCCGCGTTTATGCTATCAATTCACTTTTGTGGTGATCAATTATATAATTCAAATCTAAATATATTCATTTATCGGAAATAGTATTTTTGATTTTGACACCGTGCGAAAAACTTGGTATCAATCGACATAACTTATCATCTAGTAATCAAAAGTGAGGGTTTTGATTTTCTTCAACCAAGTTATTAGCCCTGTTCTTGACGATACTTATGTGCACAGCGACCCACGTACGTTTGACCTCACCCTCTTTCGTTCCTTGACCACCACTCTCGATCATGTCAAGCTAGACATTATCATCTTCCATCCAAACTGATGTTTATTCAGGTCAAAAAACGTAATGATCACCTACAATTATAACTTGCCGTGTATTCAACAGAGTTTAATTTATTTAGATTGTAATTTGTATCATTTGTGACATTTCTGTAGCATTTCTCCTTCTATTAACTAGACGAGGTCTCGTTTCTAATCAACTATGCGTTTGTTCAACAGTAGGGTTGCAATTGGCAACACTTTGTTTCTTCGTTGTGTCAGATGGTTTATAGCTCATAGAATTGACTGACTTCCATCCAGCTTTGCACGAAATTAATTTGTTCCGCATGCAAACAACTTGAATGTGTGACGTGCTACATGGAAACGTACGCCATAAACCAAATAAATGTGATTAACACCTTTATAAACGTGGAGGAATAGATGAAGAATTATGAGTGGACGCTGTGAAGACTATGTAGACAGTCTATAATCAGGCTGATGAGTGAGTATTGGATTGCTTGAGCCGCTTGAAAGACAATTTCCCAATATTATTGACATTTCATGATTTTACTAGCCTATATGAAAAAAACGAGCCGAGTTTCACCTTGAATTAAGTTTTGCTGGAACATATAATTTATATTATATACAAATTATATATTATTTTTATAACTAACACTGAATGATTCCACCATATTTTTTATACTCTGGGACTGGAAGCCTTTTGAACGTTTGTGAGTTGAATTTTGCATGCCAATTAGTGCTGTATTATAAAGAGTGAACGTTGGAGTTTGGTGGCCCGAAAGTAACTTGGGTAGACTCACAGCTAGCAATGCTTTCCCTCTTCCTCCTGTTTTCCACTTCTACCCACCTAAGCCCACCCTGTTTTTCCTACTAATTAGCAACAGCAGTCGCTATCTGTATGTGTATATATATATATATATATATATATATATATATATATATATATATATATATATATATATATATATATATATATGCTAATTCAACAACATCGAATGGACACATCTATCGTGAGCCATTTCCAGCAACTAACAAATATTATAATTGTTACAACGAAAGAAGGCCATCTACAAACATAACAAACAAAACACAACCATCACCGTTGTGAGTGCATTTTGAGGCTCAGTGATTTTCCGAGACGAGAGTTGTTATAGAAAACACAGCCACGTACTTCGAAGAATTCTAATGTTCAAGGCTACAATGATGAGTTATTTTTCGAATTATCGATGTTCTTTTTTTATTTTTTTATATTGGGTTTTTAACGACGCACTGTAATGATTACTAAGATCTATTGGCGTCGGATGAATGATTAATGCAGAGATGATGGGATGATGAGATGAAGGTTTTTATGGGTAGTGGGAAGGATAGTGGGAAGGAAGCGGTCGTGGCCTATATTGTAGGAACCATCCCGGCATTAGCCTAGACTACAGAGGGAAACCACGAAAAAAACCTGTAAAGATGGACGGTGGCGGGGATCGAACCTGATCCGATATGTCCCTTCACCTCCCGGATCACGAAGCAAGTGAGCTAACCACTCAGCTACTGTGCTGGTTTCGATGTTCTTATAATAATTAATTTGGTAGACGTTTTCTCCTTAGTTTCTTTTCAGTGAATACGGATAAAGAAACTTCGCTTTGTCCTCATACTTGCTTATGACATCCTGTATCTACTATTGTTGAATTTAGAATACATTAATCGAAGCAGAGGTTTTTAGTTTGATATATTCACAAGATTTAAAAAAATTCAATTATAATAATGATACAAAACAAAATGATTTGTCCATCAATCATGAAAAGTTTGAACAGCCTTTGATTCTGAACATTGTTATCAAAGAGGATTTTCATGTAATTTGAATCACATAACATTTCTGACATCAAGAGAAACAAAGCGAGTGGTGATAAAATATTAAAATAGGCTATACGGAACGAAATTACATCATTTGATATATCACAGTTCTATCTCACATTCATTATATATCACATTAAAAAGTGACAAATTGTTGAAATTGAACTTCAAGTTCCCTTTCCAGTAATCCTATAGATACAAATATGTAGTAAAGTAGCACCACGCGTAAAAATGAGCACACTTTCTTCGTGCCAGATCTGTCGCCTAAATGTTCTAAAATGAGACAATTTGTGACATTCTCAAATTAAGCAAACAACTTTCTTGTGATTCTGATGTTGAGAGTGAATTATTGTGATCATCGAAAATAAATTCGAAGAAGTATATAGGGTAATGTACTTTTGATGTTAATTTTATCACGGATAAGCCCTATATTCTTCCCAGCAAGAAAGCTTGCTACTGTTCCGTAATAAAGTCATCCTATTGCTCACTGCGAGTGAAAGGTGAAATTTTATTCACGTGTTCATATTATTGGCTTATTATATTATCAGAATTCGTTTCACATTATAAATAACTACGACATCACTCTTCCTGATATTATTTTGTCCAGGTTGTAATTCTAAGACACCACAGTTGAGTCTGTCTACAGGCTTTGTGAATAATTTTGAACACAAATGCTTACTTCAAGTTGATAAATGAACACATTCGAACATGAAAAAATGAGAATAATTATTATTATCATTACTATTTTAATTATTATTATCATTATTATCTTATTCCCAGTCAACCAAATCAGAAGATGTCACCAGAGGCAGCCAGAGGGTGTTACCACAACTTTCCATAGGGCAAATTTTCTCATACGCGGTTCCAACAATTTCAAAGTCCTTTGCTCTTCTCCGCCTTCTTCCTCCTCGTTCTCTTCTTCTTTTATACCTCTTCCTCTCTTCCAACCATTTCTTTCCACATCTCTCCATCTTCCCGCTGCCTACCTTTTCACCTTCTGGTAGCCATCACTAGTTAACGCCCACCTCCCATCTCTCCTATTTTCTAACAACTTTTCTTTTCATTCTTCGATTTTCATCCTCCTACAATATAATAAGATGAGAGATATATACAATATTTCTCAATTTTTCATAAGGTTACTGAACTATCAATATGAATGAGTGGTATCAGTTGAACTTCCTTAGCACTGATCTAATATGGTTTTGTATTTGCAATGCGATGGAAGTGTAAATAAACAAGCATAATATGTATTCAACGTACTTAGCTATCCACGTGCGGCTATTTGATAACGACATTTATCATGCTGGAAGAAACCACGTGGAGCTAGCCTTATCCCGTGGCTACCCGGCACTTCCACCAAATTCCTGCACGGACGTAATTATTTTAGAAGAAACCATCAAAACAATAGACTTGTACTAAAAACGAAGTTTGTATTTGTTTTCACGCTTTTAATTTTCCTGGAGACGATCTAAGTTGAATTTACATTGGAACGTTGTTCTTTAGCGCGATCGAATAGAATAAATATTCAAGCATGTCCACTACTGAAGTGTTTTACAACCTACTTGCATCACTCGCCAACAAGTTGAATATATTTTTTATCATAAATTTGTCTTAATTTTTCCACCAGGAAAACGCGATATAGGCCAATGCGTTGTGGAACGAGCGAAATATGTATATGAAATTCAATAGAGGTGTAGGCCTATACACAAGTTCGTGACAATGAACCTTTTTTCAAACACTTGACGAACATATCTGACATTATCCTCACAGAATCACACAATTTCTATGTTTCTGATTTTTTTTTGTCGTGGTATTTTTCAGTGTGTTTTTAAAACTTTGATTATCGATCTCTTGTAGTTCAACTAGACCGTTTGACCCTAAAAAAAGTTTCAAGTTTGATGATAACAATGATGAATGTTTTTATTAGTGATTACAAATCAACTTACTTATAAACATTTGGTCATTTGAGTATATATCCATCAGTCATCAGTAAAAGAAATTAACAAAGATTCGATAACATGAAATATATACTGATCCAAAATTTATTCAACTGAGTGAACTAATTACTTTATGAAATATATTGTGAAACTACATTTGAAATTCTCATGATTTTTCATTAATGCTATTTATCTTCTGGAAATGTTTAAACAGAGTGGAAGCATTTCTTTATGAGGTGTATTTTCAATTCACATTTGAAGTTCCTATGATCTTCATGTCTTCAATTCTTGTTGAAGATCATTCACCAATCTGATGCCACATGGAATAGGACTTAAATAGAGGCCTACACTCTGAAGTGACCTTGAATGTGCATTTCTCCCTGTATTGTACTCGTGTTTTCTATTTATATGAAGGATTGAAATAAAGGAAGATATACAGAAGATTATTACGTAGTGAATCGTGGTGATTCGTGTGAATAGGTTCTGCCTGCGACATATGGAATAGACCATACATACAAAAAACGAACAGACAAAATGAAGACCGGACTTGGACAGAACAGATATCATCGCGCTATCGCTCAACTCATGAAGTTGGAAGCCTCATTCAAAAAGAAAAAAAGCGAAAAAAGAAGGAAAAAAAGAAAGGAAAAAAGCGCTCTACGTTTTCTCTTGAAAACGATGGAATTTGAGGAAAAGCTTGAATGTATTGGTATTCCATATACCTTTATGAAATGTCCTTCTTTTCTGATGAACAAAGTTTTGTTGCACAGAATACTACACACTGAATAACAATTAAAACTTCGGGCATTCGAGTATATTCCATTTCAGAACTTTATACAGCTGAAATCACAGTTTGTATAGCAACGTGAGAAATATTATCACCCGTATTACATTTATTTATTTCATTTTATAGAACATTCTGATAATTAATGAGCCGTTTCATTTATAACGTTGAAGACTATCAAAGCAAGATGATGTAATAATACATTTGATTACGTATTTAATCGATGAATAAATAAACTATAAATTCGATAACATTAATAAACTATACCTTCGCTCAACATTTTCGTTCTTTACTTTTACTCACGATAAATTTAGCTTCACCTTCTCGGTCATTACGTGTTATAGGCTAGCACACATCGCTTCTTGGCTTTTTCGTAGCTACACAAATTCTGATTCTGATTGATTATTGTTTGCTCAAAGACCCCATCAACAGCTAGGTTATATGAGGGTACGAATGAGCAGGTGATTTTATGAAGTGATGACAAGTGGAAGGAGATTTACAAAAACCTATGCTTATGCTGGCCTCGAACCCACGCCCGAAGATGACTTCAGTTTCTGAAGCAGTGCCTCAGCTAACTGATCTACCGAAGTATATCTACCGAACCGGATCTTGTATTACAATGCAATGAACAATACGTTTTGAAAAAGTTCACGAAAATGTTGAGAAAACATTTTCACAAAAATTTGAAAAAGTACAAAATTTGAAACTCGATCATTTTTCAGGAATATATTGGAAGTTATACAAACAAAAGTGTTGTCAATATCAGGAATTATTCGAAAACAAATTTGATAACATCATTAAAAAAATTATCAATAAAATATACAACATGAATTTGAAATAAACTTCAGATTGATTCTAAAAAGATCCACACCATATATTTGAAAACAAAACTCAGAACTAATCGGATTTGAGTAAGGTCAATACGTGCTTTGTGCGTCTCAAATGTTGTCAAAACTCTCAAAAACTACTACGAGAACGATGCAGAGAACATGAACACACAACTACACTTGATCAATATTGATCAGTTAAAACAGCTTCACCTATGGAGAGCTCGAAAAAGTACAGGATATTTCAATAGACATGACTCACCATTTCTTTGATCCTGGATACGTAACCAACACCTGATAGAAGAAAGGAAAATATCGTGCAGGTGTTCAAATAGACATTGATGTAGGAATTGTAATGGAATGACAGTAACCGAGTCTTCATACATCCACTTGATGTAACAATCAAAGTACCAATTCACTGTCTGCATGACGACAAAGAGATATATCCACTCACTGTATAAAATGAATCCTTTATTTCATTTCCACAAGTACTGCTCTTCTCTGTCTGCCAGGCTACATCATGCCAGTGATAAGTTCAACCTTTTCATAAAAAAATTGGAAAACTGACAAGCTTATAAATCTTTATTAGTGGTACTTCTATAATAGAATAGTAACAAGAATACGTATTCCAGCTGACTGAAATGGAGTTATTGCCCTTCTACATGATTACGCATACTAATTAACTATATGTAGGTCGATATCAAAAATCACCCCTCTCGTGAATATTTGTAGTCATACCTGTAAAATATGTTCTAACACAGACATGCTGGTGTTTAATGTTGCTCGCAAACTAAATTCACTTGAATTAACCTGATCCTATACCGTCCTACTCAACCTAACCTAACTCAAACTAGCATATACTTTGATCTGATCTACTACAGCGTCAAATGATGGTGTACTGTACAACAAAATCCTTTTCCAAATATTGAGTTATTTGTAATATCATCACGAATAATTTTACGAATATATATATATATATATATATATATATATATATATATATATATATATATATATATATATATATATAAATTTATATTTGTGAATCGGAACAATCTCAACACAAACTCATCACAGTAAGAGAATGGGAGATGGAATTTTGAGCATAGGATACTATGAATTCTGGTTCTTTAATTCAACCTTCCCAGTGTGTATTTGTATGAATCAGAATGATAAATTAATATGTTTTTTACTGTTGAACGTGTTGGTTGAAAGACGATGGCTTCTATGAACGCTTCACACACACACACACACACACACACACACACACACACACACAAGCAAACGGGTTGCAATCTACCATAAATAGGTCGTACTTGACAGAAAGCTGTCAAAGTATAGACTCATCACAATACATATTATTACCGTAACATTATACAACTGTATCATTGTTTCGAACTGTAGAGAACTGAACCTATTGTCCGATGTTGAATAAAAACAGGACAAATCTACAATACGTATATCAAATATATGATATTTGTGGGAATTTCCAGGTGTTTTATTTGATGCTTCAAGTTGATGCGACTGACTCTACGGCTGCTTTTCACGAGATCAAAAGTATTCAGAGAATTTAATAAACTATGAACGAATGAAAATTCCTATGAACGTTATCAATTCATTAATATGAGTAGTTATAGAATCGGGAAATTATATTTTATTGAAATATATATATATATATATATATATATATATATATATATATATATATATATATATATATATATATATTCATATATATATATTTATATATATATATATATATATATATATATATATATTCATATATATATTTATATATATATATATATATATATATATATATATATATATATATATATATATATATATATATATATATATATATATATATATATATATATATATATAATGTATATGTGTGTGTCTGTGTACATCTTGGATTCAAAAAGTGGATTAAACTACGAGAAATGAGGAAAGAATACGTGTGTAACGCTCATCTGGCTTTCAGCTTTGATTGCTTAAGCTAACCGTGCTGTTTCTGCGCCCTCGTGTCAAATGTAGATCATTATAATGCAGTGGTTGGCTGCTCACAGAGTAGTCAGTCGAGTACCTAATAGTCTTAATGATATTGTACTGGGGATATTCACACAATGGTAAAATGAAAAAAAGAATTCAGCAAGCATGTGTAACTTGGGAATCAATAAAGTAATTAAAATTAGGATGGTTGTAGTTTGTAAAAAGTCATCAGTAATTTCCTTATTCACACCATTCAGCCAGTCATAGTTATAGTCTAAACACCCAGTGATTTAGAAAGCGTATTTAGCCAGTCATAGTTATAGTCTAACCACCCAGTGATTTAGAAAGCGTATTTAGCCAGTCATAGTTATATTCTAACCACCCAGTGATTTAGAAAGCGTATTTAGCCAGTCATAGTTATAGTCTGACCACCCAGTGATTTAGAAAGCGTATTTAGCCAGTTATAGTTATAGTCTAACCACCCAGTGATTTAGAAAGCGTATTTAGCCAGTCATAGTTATAGTCTAACCACCCAGTGATTTAGAAAGCGTATTCAGCCAGTCATAATTATAGTCTAACCACCCAGTGATTTAGAAAGCGTATTTAGCCAGTCATAGTTATAGTCTAACCACCCAGTGATTTAGAAAGCGTATTCAGCCAGTCATAATTATAGTCTAACCACCCAGTGATTTAGAAAGCGTATTTAGCCAGTCATAGTTATAGTCTAACCACCCAGTGATTTAGAAAGCGTATTTAGCCAGTTATAGTTATAGTCTAACCACCCAGTGATTTAGAAAGCGTATTTAGCCAGTCATAGTTATAGTCTGACCACCCAGTGATTTAGAAAGCGTATTTAGCCAGTTATAGTTATAGTCTAACCACCCAGTGATTTAGAAAGCGTATTTAGCCAGTCATAGTTATAGTCTAACCACCCAGTGATTTAGAAAGCGTATTCAGCCAGTCATAATTATAGTCTAACCACCCAGTGATTTAGAAAGCGTATTTAGCCAGTCATAGTTATATTCTAACCACCCAGTGATTTAGAAAGCGTATTTAGCCAGTCATAGTTATATTCTAACCACCCAGTGATTTAGAAAGCGTATTTAGCCAGTCATAGTTATAGTCTGACCACCCAGTGATTTAGAAAGCGTATTTAGCCAGTTATAGTTATAGTCTAACCACCCAGTGATTTAGAAAGCGTATTTAGCCAGTCATAGTTATAGTCTAACCACCCAGTGATTTAGAAAGCGTATTCAGCCAGTCATAGTTATAGTCTAACCACCCAGTGATTTAGAAAGCGTATTCAGCCAGTCATAATTATAGTCTAACCACCCAGTGATTTAGAAAGCGTATTTAGCCAGTCATAGTTATAGTCTAACCACCCAGTGATTTAGAAAGCGTATTGTATCTACGGGTAATTTTGACTCGAAGAAACATTTTCAGAACCTACATTTACATTTAATTTTTGTAATGACATTTTGTATGAATGTATATATTATATTGTAAGGTATTAATACATACAATTCAGTGAAAGATGTCATGAAATACTCTTAATCATGATGAACACCGACTTTTAATCAAGTTATGATCGAGCTATTAGTTGGGTCACAAGTTACATCTCTCTCACGAAACAATTGAGGCGACTCAGCGGAATATCAGTTGGTGGTAATTTCTTTTGAATGGTATAAGTAAAAGATATCTACATCCTGATACGGAAGATGCACTTATCTCGTAAATACCTTCAAAATGATATGAAATATCAGTATTAAGCTTGGATTCTAACATTTTCACCGGTATACTGCTACACATATTCCTTTTTCAAGTTATATACCGCACCTATGAAAATCATGTTATATTCAAGTTGAATATGTTTTTCACTCACTCGACTAGCCTTATACTACTAAAAAATAATCAAAATATCTGTGATTTTCCGTATAAGAATTTTTATATATTATACAGTTCAAAAGCTCTCACCGAAACCAAATAAGTGATTATTTTCCTCAATAGACTGTCATGTGGACTTAATATAGTTGGCAAAAATAATAAGTTTTAGTATCATACATTAATCCTCACAATATGTGTTTTTACAAAATATTCATTAGTATTGTGTACAATAATTATGTACATTTTATGGCGTATTTAATAATTTTGTATCTTGCGTTGCTAGCTTTTTATGATCATTTATATACGTATTAAATCTTCCTTGTGGAAATTTTCGAACGTCAGCGTGTATACGAGATGGCTTCACAATATTAATCTTATTATATTTTTCGTCCGTCTGCGAGATTCTCAAATTTAAACTTCCTAATGACTAATCCAATCACGGTGAAATTGATCTCTGATGAATATGATGGAGGTTACATCATTATTAACACGACGGTGTGGTTATCAGTTTGTGATGGATTATAGAAGAAAACTGTTCATCAACTGACTTAGCCTGCAGTAGATTGATTCCTTCGGGATCGAAAGGTTGCCCGATTTTAAATTAGTACCATGACATGATTATATCTGAATATTCAGTGGATATTCATAACACATCTACTGAGACGGGTGGATCAGTTGGTAGCATCCAGGAGATCGGGGTTCGATCCCTGTCATTTCAAAACTGGGATGCATTGGTTTCCTTTTGTCATTGCAGAGAATACAAGAATGTTTTCCTAATATAGATTCGAGATCGTCAGCCGTCACCTTACAATCATACCAATTGAGCACAGTCTGAAGATATTATATTAAACATATCAGCTCCCCACTGGTAGGCCTATATAATGAACAATACAAATTAAATACATCATAATTAATAATAAACCTTTTCGTAACAAGCTAATCGCTTCATAATTTCATTACTTCTAAGGTGTACACTTGATTGTCATCAGAGTGGTAGAATTCACATCAAATTGGTGCTGGAAAAAATTGTGATCTTTGGTGTTTCATTGTTGAGTTTTAGGTAATCAATCTGGATTAGATCAAGTCTGATTATATTTTATTCAGGACAAAACAGTCCCATGATGTGTACATACCTATTGCCAATCTGATTACTTCGCCGTTGATGGGCGTCATTTGATACCTCATTCCATGATTATTCTTGAGGTTACAGAATAGACTCGCTGATATGATTTTCAAATGAATCAAATAATTGAAATCAACAATTTACATAAAATACAAGATATTGGCATGCTAATTCAAATGTTCCCCAGAAGCTATTGTGTATGATCACTTGGTAATTAAGTCTCTATTTCAGGTAACAGTTCAGAAGTCAGTATATTGTTGATTTGATTAAATTATTCTAAATCTATGATGAAGTGGATGCCTCATTGAAAGAAAAGTGAATCAAGAACTGTCTTATTTGCATTTAGTCAGCCATGAAATGCATTAAAAGAAAATAAGTATATATAGAAAGGCTTGAAGCATAAGTAAAAGTCTGTTTCTGTCGGTTGGTACCTGTTAAATTCTATGCAATATGACATGGTCGACTGGTTTGACCTGGTAGCAAAGAGACTTTTAACTCTGCTTCAGGCTGTACTATATTCTATGTATATTATAAATGATATAAATGAATCAAAACTGATGTATTTGATATCGTGTCGTGTGAGATAAGTAGTTATCGACGTTTCGGTCTCCATGTTGAGACCTCTAATCAAGAGTCCGTCTGGTTCAGAAGGCCCAGTCTGGCTTATTGGTTGCAGCATTTCACCTATCTATTACCGTGGGTTGCAGCCGGCCGGTATACCAGCTGCGAAACTCAGTGGCTGCGGCCGTAATACTGATTTGATCAATTCCTATCATTTCTCATCTTCACCTCATAAGCAGAATGGCCTTCAGCCTCGGCTATTGGTTGCAGCATTTCACCTATCTATTACCGTGGGTTGCAGCCGGCCGGTATACCAGCTGCGAAACTCAGTGGCTGCGGCCGTAATACTGATTTGATCAATTCCTATCATTTCTCATCTTCACCTCATAAGCAGAATGGCCTTCAGCCTCGGCTATAGAGCAGAAAGAAAAGTCATATTGATAACACCCGACAAGATAATGACTTATTGGTCGTCAAGTTCAATACGGAAAGAAGGTGCCCATCGGCACCTCGGACAACAAGTTTGTTGACATCTTCACATCATTCAGTCAATCTCTCTCTTCTGAAACGATTCTTTTGTTCTGAACCTTGAAGAAAAGTATCAACATGGAGAATGTAAGGTCGAGAACCACTTCATCCCACGCGATACGACGATATCACCCAATATCACATAATTATCTCATATTCGGCTCGCAGAAGCCTTAAACATATTATAAAACAAAAGTGATTTTTCATTACAAATGCTTCAGACGTCGTGATCTCAAGTTCACCCGATTTATATCAGAACCTATTCATCTACAACATGACAAGTATAGTGTGTTCGTAATGCTGTAATCGACGATGTGACAAATTAATTATGTAGGTAATTAATACGTTGGTAATGTGTTTCATTGATTTGTTTGCACATAAGTCGCCACCGCCGCCCGTCTGGCTCGGTCAGCTCAAGCACAGCTGCTTTGGAAACTGAAGCCAAGTAGCGTATGGGTTGGAGTCCTGTATATGGTTTTGTAACCATCACCCCCAAAGAACCTAGCTGTTGGTGGGATCAATAAACAACAGTAATCATCGACATCGCATAACTTCCCTGTATTTTATGCATATGAGAATAAAACAGCTGTGTAGTATATCACAGTGATGAATAGATCACAAGCTAGCTTGCTGGATCGTCATAAAGGAGACTGGGGTTCGATTCCCGTCATTGTCGACCATCCTTAATGGAGCGCATGGTGGTTCTCCCATGTCGTTTGAGTGAATACTTGGATGGTTCCTTACGAGGAGGCCACGACTGCTTTCTCCCCAATGTCTCACACACCTAATACAATAACAATTATCTATCCCATCTTCTCTTCTCTTCATCTCATCCATCATTCACTGACACCAATAGATGTTATTAATCATTCATCATTACCTTGCGTTTTGAAACTCAATATGAATATCGCTGCTATAAACTTATTCTAAAGATGATGAAGTAAAATCTAGCGAACATCAAAAGTCATGAACTAATAGTGTAAAATGTGATAATGGTATTTCAATAAATCAAATGACTAAGAAAAATAGAATTTGGTTCTCGACAGGAACGTACAAAAGTGATGGTGACTACTGCATTGAATTAATGGCAGCAAAAAAAACTTTGGAAGCCTTCTTTTATATATACGTACAGAAATTGAGTGTAATAAATTGCTTTATCCTAGCTAACAACTCTTCGTCCCTGAATCTGATCACATCCAGATATGCTCTGAATCGTTTGTCTAAATTTATCATTTAATTGGCTTTCTATCCAATTGTATTCAGAGTATTTTGCTTAGAAAGCCCAGTCGCTCTGACTTTCCTATTTATACATGGAACTGAAATGAAAAGAACAACTAAGCCTCCCAGAGTCAATGTTTATTACTCGTAGGCTTCATTGTTATTGCCTGAAATGGGTCTGAAAATAAGCTGTCGGGGATATTGCAAGTTTGAAATTATATTTTTAATTTCTGGTTGGATGAGCTGAACCTCGACGACCTACTTGACCTTGAATTCATATTAATATATGAAATGTAGGCAGGTTAATTGTAGGATAGGTTATGAATTGTAGGAATTTCGATTTGAAGATACATCAGTTTTTTATTGTCCAGTTGTGAACGGTATAGGATATGAAAATGCTGACTCGGGGAAAGAACGATATTCTCAACTATTACAAGGTGGTGTTAGGTGGAACTATGTGAAGGTGGAGTGGAAACTATTAGACCCACATCGCAGAAATGTTTCAAGTATTCAGTCCAAAAGAAAACGTTTTTAGCTGTGTACCTGTGAAAATATGATATTCCAAGGTTAGTTATTTTATTTCACTTCATTTTGAAGGGTATTGAATACCCTGTCCTTATCCTTGATAGAATTTCGATATCATATACACCATTCTAAAGTCATCACCAATATGACTGATATTTCAATAAATCGAACCCAATGCATTATTAAGCGGTATCTAACAGGGAATTTCCATATCTATCTCCGATTAATGCTTAATGGTAACTTCGTTGAGGCTTCATCGAAATATGAAACAATACCAAATGATTAGAAAGTGAATATTCGTTTTGAATTTGACTGATTCAGCATATTGTATCTTGGCATCTCATTTTCTTTCTGTGAAATCTCTATAAATAAAAAAATGAGAGATGAATTACTACGCAGTCATTTTCATGTGAAATCCATCCACTTAAAATGAATCTCTAAATTTCATTCTATGTGGCGCTTTTGTGGAACCCCTTTCTATATCGTGATATTTTGTTTGAGACGCAGAACCAAACTACTCTATTTCCTTACCCTCTCCTCGATTGTTGAGCTCGGTTGGGAATATAATTGGAAGATACTGTTGGTTTCTGTAACTCAATTGTAGACAGACAATTAATCTGTGCTTGACTCAACCTCCATGCTAATAAGCTCGATTGTCTCTCTCACTCTTACACCCACAAAATTCTACTATACTTCTCACTGCCACTCACAAACCATATATATATATATATATATATATATATATATATATATATATATATATATATATATATATTTTTTTTTTTTTTTTTTTTTTTTTTATTTTTTATTTTTTATTTTTTACTGAACAAAAGAACATAGAATATACATATGAATATATGATCAGTCACGTGATATCCACAAAGCCCTGAAGAGCTTGAGTGCGGATTATACATTGAAAGTGATGGGAAAGAATATTGTGTAGTGCGATAATTAAAACAAAAGTCTGCATAACAAGGCTGAATGAAATACAAAATGAATGAGATATGTTGTAAAATGAACACGGTGGTGAGTAACGGTTAGAGTGAATAATGAATATAACGAACAATAAGTGAAATATTCAAAGTAATGAGAAACACCATGTAACAAGTTTCACACAACACTTTTTAGATAAGACAATTATTATTCACAGTTGAGTTTAATAACCATTTAGTAATTTCAAAATAAAATTGACTAGTATCTGTCTATATTTCTTAAATTTACTGGCATTTTATCAAATATGAGTGGTACGATGTATTCAAGTTGTCTTTGTACATATTTATCATTGTAATCAGGAATTTAAAAATTGTTCAGGAGTCTTGATCTAGTATTTGAAGGATAATCATTCATCATTTTAAACCTGTCATCAAAATGGAACTTCAAAATGAATTTATATTCAAATAATTCATCAACAGCTAAAACAAAAACTGTGAATAATATTAGGATATTATAATGATAATGATAATGAATTGAAGCAAGACTCCCATGAACCGAAGCCTGTGTGTGGGAAAGGATGAGAATGAAAGGACAAGTATGAAAAAACTCAACAGCGGGAGAACTACAAAAGTGAATAATCAGATTATTAGAAATGACAAGAAATAGATGCAAACAAACAATAGTGATATATAAATATGATGCGGTTATTCAAGCAGTGGATTCAGATGATACAAGATGATGAATGGTAATCATGAAAACCTACTTAATAATAATATAAATGCAGATTAAAGCAATTGAGAAGTTACTGGAATATAATTTGATTATATACTGGAATAATATATATATATTATATATTAAATATTTAATATATATATTATATTATGGATACAATATATTTGGGTCAAATTGGAATAAATAAATACATTATATATATATATATATATATATATATATATATATATATATATATATATATATATATATATATATATATATATATATATATATAGATATACATATATGAATATGTATATATATATATATATATATATATATATATATATATATATATATATATATATATATGTATGTATATATATAGAATATATATTCAAATATATATATATATGTATAAATATATATATATATATATATATATATATATATATATATATATATATATATATATATATATATATATATTTATAGTTTTTTCTACCAATTCGCTGCCGGGAAAGCAGCATTTACATTAAATCTTGTCGGCCCTTTTCAC
>OZ023327.1:72022465-72079965 GCA_964007535.1 Brachyptera risi | reverse complement strand
CAGTGCAGGTTTCTTATGTAATGAGTGGGTAAGTGGGTAGAAGCGATCTTGGTCTATATTTTGGGAACCACCAACGCTACAAAGGAATATCACTAAAAACCACTTTGAAGATGGAAGGCGGGGGAGATAAGGGGCAAGCGATTCAGTACTGAGCTACTAGTGCCGGTCCCCGTTAATTATCATCCCCATTCATGTAGTATATTTATCAGTTCCATAGTTGAATCTAGAACTGTTCCATTTGATCATTGAGTATATAACAGTCCTCTAGGTCAGTTTGCCCGATATACTATACGGTATTATTTGAGTAGTATAAGCCATGACCTCTCAGATTTTACCAACAATCACTATATTCATCAATCTGCCTAGTGTCGAAATGTAAATCATTACCTATGGAAGTATTATTGTGGATATATTCATTAATGACTGAGATACTAATATCTTGGACTATCTGCGGTCCGACTCAATACATATTGTATACCTTCATTCAAAATGTGACTTGGACCATAGAGAACTAGTGTATAACTTGAACTTCGATAAGTAATCCTATTAAGGGTTGTGACCTCATTAAGGCGTACCCAGTCTCCTCAGGGCGAAAAGTTTCCACCAGGGTGACTATTTGTGAACACACTGTGAATGTTTATTATTGATCGACAAGAGTATAGAAGGTACTTCTCTGCACGGTATGAAGCAGTTTCACATCAAGAGTTCACCCGGAGAGTCACTACGATTGTTTATTCTTTAGTTGACACTGAAAATGGTCACAAAACATGCATCTCGCGTTACACACGGTACATGATTACTTCTTGAGATATTTCATCTTATATAGCATCGATATGTTCATAAAGCAACTGCCTTTGGACTAAACTAAAAAAGAACACTTCAATCCTTCAACTATATGCGCGTGGTATGCAGGACCAGGGAGTTAGTTACCCCTTTGTTTGTTGTGAATCAATGTAACAGAAAGTATTTATTTGTATCAAAACGGTTAAACGGTTAAACGGTTAAACGGTTAAACGGTTAAACGGTTAAACGGTTATAGGTGTGCTGATAAAAATTCATTTCATCTCATAGATGAAGGTATACTCAACCGATGTAGCGATTGTTATTTTCATGCCAACTATATCTCCTGGTGTTGTTGTATATAACAATTCAATTCAATTTGATATTCATTTTATCCACACATAACACATGAAAAACATAATACAAAAATACAAAATACAAAATAGTGATAAACATTTATATGTGTGAAGCCCACGTAAGGATAATACCTTGTGTGCGGGCTAGCTAATAGACAAATAATAAAATAATACATTCAGCAGACAACCCTTTTTTTTCTTTTTTTTCAATTAGATTTAAATAATACATACATACAAGATTAATCAATACGCTCTTCCACAAAGTCAAAAAGGCTTATCTGTGGGATGAGAAATTAAATTAATAGCTTGGACAAGGAAAAAATAAATGGATGATAATAACAAAAATAATAATAATAATAATAATAATAATAATAATAATAATAATGATGACAATTGTTTTTTATATTAGATTTAAATAATACATACGTACAAGAATAATTAATACGCTCTTTCACAAAGCCAAAAAGGCTTATCTGTGGGATGAAAAATAAAATTAATAGCTTGGACAAAAATCGGGTTTATATCATGAAACAATGAAACAAGTTCACTAAGTGCCTACTTGAAATACAACATGACTTGTGTCTATCATCTATTTCTGTTTTCACAACTCTCAAATATATATATATTTTTTTTTTTATTGAACAAAATAACATAGAACATACATATATAAATGAAATTAAAATCTTTTCCACAAAGCCTGGGAAGGCTTATCTGTGGGTTAAAAATAACAAAGAATATATAATATATGTAAAGTTCAGACCAAGATGTAAGAAAGGAATACGTTTAATGCCAAATAGTAGGGTGTTTAGATTTGAAGTGATACTAAGTTAATAATTTAGAAAATAGAAAAGCATATTCAAGGTCAGAACAAAACAACACGAAAATGATTAAACGTCTAAAACAAATATTATATAGATGACAATTTGAAAATGAACTTCAATCTAAATATGTATTCGTAAATTGAACTGAACTGAGAATAAACAAAATATTGACGAGGTGGAAAAGAAGTATCCTGATTAAGTGAATCTAAATGAAGAGAAGAAACGAATGAGAACATTTCCAAATGAAGATAACCTAGAAACAGGTCTTATAGCTCTCCGATAATTAGAAGGTTGAACAAAAATACAATTACCATTAAATTAATAACTCACCACAAACGGGACGAATAGGAAAACAAAATTATTATATGAATACAAAACAAGATGATTAGAATAAATACAACAGATCAACTTAGATTCCAAGTAGAGGCCCTATATAACATAAAATGGCGGAAAAAAAGGTTATATGATGTGGACTCAAGATTTAGATCGTTCAATATATGATTTTTGCAAATTTCACATGCTAAAAAGAAGAAATTAGAGAAAAATTAAGAAACTTCAATTGTTTTCAAATAGGCACAGAAGACAATCTATAAGAAATTGAGGAGAATCGTATTCAAGTAATCAAACATCAACAATCCAATAATCAATCATAGTACAATATTGTCAATATACCATTTCTTCACGTCGCGTTTTACAATATCGAATTTATCTAATTTTCCCAAATGAAGAGGTAGCTCATCAAATATGAGAGGTACAGAATATTCTAGTCTTCTTTGTCCATTTTTATCATTGAAGGTAGGAATTTTGTATTTTTCTTCAACTGTTGAACGGGTGTTTTTTAAATTTACGTTAGGAATTTTGTAGAGGTCATCAAAATAAAATTTCAAGACGAATCTATAGTTGAATAAATATTTGAGAGGAAGAAAATTGCAGTGTTGATAAATTTTGCTGGTGTCGCTATTGAACCTAGATACAATATTGTTAGGTGTAATACTTTTTAGAATTCTCGACTGAAGTAAATCAAGTATAGTAACATGAGAATTTGATGCATCATAATGATAGATATATACTTTTTTGTATTGAACAAAAGACATAGAACATACATATATGAATAATATTGAACTCTTTTCCATATATTAAATTTACATATCCATAAATTGAACTCTTTTTTATAATTTTTTTATTATATTATATATTTCTTTATTCAGCAAAATAACAAGTAATAATGCATATTAGTAATAATGTACCAAAATAATAATAATGATAATAATAATAATAATAATAATAATAATGATATTTTTTTCAAAATAAGAACCGACCGAAGAGAAGTACCTACATATACATTGTCTCACTTGATCTATATGGATGACTTGAAATTGTATGCAGCCACAGACTCTCAGATGAAAAGTTTACTAGGTATCACGCTTGCATTTAGCGAAAGTATTCACATGGAGTTTGGTATCGATAAGTGCAAAGTACTGGACATAACGAAGGGTAAGATTCATGTCGAGGAGCAGTTTCACGTAGGAAATGATGAGAATATTGAAAATATGACTGAAGGCGAATGTTATAAATATTTGGGATTCGTTCAATCACGACAGATATATAATAAAACTATCAGGAAAAATCTCACATCCAAATTTGTAAGCAGAGTAAAAGAAATATTGAAAACAAAAATAATAATAATATGAGTGAGGTACATTTATGTTAATAAGATAAAATCTATACTAACGT
This sequence comes from Brachyptera risi, assembly GCA_964007535.1. NCBI lineage: Eukaryota > Metazoa > Arthropoda > Insecta > Plecoptera > Taeniopterygidae > Brachyptera > Brachyptera risi. The sequence goes on along the minus strand of OZ023327.1, from coordinate 72,076,274 downwards.
CATGATGAAATAGTACAGAGAAAACTGAATGAATAATGATAATAATAAGCTGCATAAACATCAGAATAATTAAGAGTCTGGATGTGCTATCATACCTTACATTAATTTACACAAAAATCTCGACCTGGATGGATGATTCAATTAGTGATATATAATTTAAATTCGAATATATATTGTTTGATTTGTGAACTTCAATAGAAACTTGACTATACATTAACAACCCTATGTAATCAACGTGTTGTTGTCTACTTAACGTAACGTTTTGTTGTGACGGTTCAAGGTATTTCTCAACTAGTTTTTAGAAAAATTTTCGCAATTTTCAACATTTTTTTCCCTTTAAATTTTGAATAGACTATTTCAACATTGATACATCATAAATAACAAGAAAAAATTGAAACATTGTCATGATCTGTACTTACTCGCCTAAGGAAATGCACGATTCAACTCCATCAAGATGGTCGATCATGATGAGATTCGAGCCCTGGTCTCATCCGTCTCATTTTACGTACGAATAGTATATTGTATGAGAGGAGCCGCAATTTGTTCTTTATCTGATGTCAACATTATTCTGTCTGCTCTATGGATGGGTAATTTGTTGCTGAAAGGGCAGGCTTTAATATTCTCAACTGTAACTTCTGGTAAAAATTGAATCATCTCAATTTGCATAATGTATTTTCCGCCATTTAACCATATCAGTCCTGACGAGCGCATTCATCGTCCCTTCAACTCTCTCTCTCTCTCTCTCTCTCTCTCTCTCTCTCTCTCTCTCTCTCTCTCTCTCTCTCTCTCTCTCTCTCTCTCTCTATCTCTCTCTCTCTCTCTCTCTCTCTCTCTCTCTCTCTCTCTCTCTATATATATATATATATATATATATATATATATATATATATATATATATATATATATATATATATATATATATATATATATATGTATTTTATATATATATATATATATATATATATATATATATATATATATATATTATATATATTTTACTAAGGCAAAAATTTTATTTTTTGAATTAGAAAAATGGTTTGAAGCTAATAAATTAAAACTTAATGGAGACAAGACGAAACTTATACGGTATCAATTGAAAGGCGGTTTGAAAGAGTTTACTTTAAATGTTGATGCATGGCAACTTGAATGAGCAGAAGACTGCAGGTTTTTAGGAATGGTCAATGACTACAAGTTGAAATGGTTTAAGCATATTGAAGTGTTATGTAAGACGCCATCATCGTCTTGCTTTGCACTACGCACCTTGGTGAGCCAAGTCAGCTTGGACACATGCAGAACGGTACATTTTGCAAATTTTCAATCTCACGTACAATATGGAACATTGCTATGGGGTGCCTCATCAAAGGCAGAAAATATTCGAACCTATAAAAAAAAAAATTAGAATAATAGGTAAATTACATTGTGATGATTCTTGTAGGAAACTGTTTGGTCAACTAAAAATATTAACTGTGACTTGTTTATATATATTGAGTGTACTGCTTTTTGAATGGGACAATCCACAATTATTCATAATAAATTTACAAATTCACGATCATGGCACAAGAGGTGGAGAAAATTTCAAGTCCAGAAATAATAGTTTCAAAATAGATGGCAGGGATCCCATAACTGTTGGGACCTACCTCTTTAATAATTTACTAACTATTTTAAAAAAACAGGAAACTTCAAGAGTAATATTCAAGAAAAGAGTTGAAAGTTTCCTTATTTCACATTCATTTTATACCATTAACGAATTCTTGAAATCTTCTACTTGCAGATGTGATATCACTGTGTGAGAATAAAAGGAAATTAATAGTGACTAAATGTGGTTGACGAATGTACAAAAATGTATGACTTTGAAAACGATTGTTTTTTAATTTTAATTTTAATTTTTTTCATCATAACGTTATTACTATTGTATTTATAACTTCACTTATTTCAATACTCGTACTTTCATAATCAAATGTACATATGAGTGTGAGTGTAATTACAATTAATATGGAATAAAAATTAATTTAATTTAATTGGATTAATGTATGAATATATATATTTATATATATATATATATATATATATATATATATATATATATATATATATATATACATATATATATATATATATATATATATATATATATATATACATATATATATATATATATATATATATATATATATATATATATTCATATATATTCATATATATATATATATTTATATTCATATATATATATATATATATATATATATATATATATGTATATATATATATATATATATATATATATATATATATATATAAATATATATATATATATATATATATATATATATATTTATATATATATATATATATATATATATATATATATATATAAATATATATATATATATATATAAATATATATATATATATATATATATATATATATATATATATATATATATATAAATATATATATATATATATATATATACTCGTGGAGGACCAACTATTATAAAGAATATATTACTTATTTTGCATGTAGTCTTTTGTTAATGTAATAACAACAATCACATACGCCTCACAATAGCTAAACACATTCAGCATCATTAGTATGGAAGGTTTAGGGTATTATAGTGATTGATATCAAGGGAAATAGGTGAAAATTGAAAACCGAAGATGTGAATAGGAATAATGAGTTGACAATGAAACTGTAGACAGATTGGGTTACTAAATTATAGAGAAAAGAATGTGGGAAAATTGAGAGAAAAATGGAGAAGTGATGAAGTACAGAGAAAGCCTGATGAAAAGAGAACGAGAGAGAAAGAGAGAGACCAATGAAATTCTAATATATATATATATATATATATATATATATATATATATATATATATATGTATATATGTATATATATGTATATATATATATATATATATATATATATATACATATATATATATATATATATATATATATATATATATATATATATATATATATACGTATTAGAATTCAATTGGTCCTTTCTCTCTCGTTCTCCTTCTATCAGGCTCTTTCTCTATACTTCATCAGTCCTCTTTGTGTCTGTGATTTTCTTACATAGTATCTCTATATCTGTCTCCGTTTCCATCTTCAACTCATTATTCCTATTTACATCTTCCGTTTTCAGTTCTCACGTATTTCCCTTGATATCAATCACTATAATAGCCTAAAACGTCCATACTAATGATGCTGTATGTGTATAGCTATTGTGAGGCGTATGTAATTGTCATTATTTTCGGTTTAGTAAAAGAATACAAAGACTTTATACGAAATAAGCCATGGATTATTCATGATAGTTGGTCTTCCATGAGTTTTATGATTTTTCGCTATTTTAGCGGTGTGTTGAAAATAAGAAATATCATATGTGTGTGTTCACTATCAATATAGAGCCCTGACTCATTTTTACTCTATAGAATATCAAATTATCAATATTCTTTATATTTCGTGTCATTGCTTTTTTCGCACAAAGTGATTGTCGCATTTTGTTATACATTCATGATAGTTTATTTTCGAAACAGTATCAGAAAATTATATGGAAGCATATCATGGATGAAAGATGTTATCTTTCCTCTATGAGCTTATTATCGACCTGACTCCAAAATGTTGAATATATTAATATATGGGGTGTCATTCCATGAATTGGCATTTAATTTCCCGGACCATGATGATTAGCATATCAATGAGTATATCAGAACTACGTGTGTATATACAAACAGCATGTGACGTGTGTGGATCGAAATTACCGCTTCATGGGAAAATAATAAATAACGAATTGTCTAAATAAGTGATTGTCGTCTATAGAATCTCCATAGGGCGAAAGGTTCCTGTTAGATTGATTACACATATATGAATAATCAATAATTATACAACTTTAACAGTATATACAAGATACAAAATTGAAAAAAAAAATACATCACAAGATGCAGACAATAATTATTGCAGAATATGTAATGACTCAAACCACGTGTGAAAGATCATTCTTACGTAACAGTAACACTCGATATTTTTACCATCGATTTGTACCTCACCACGTATCGTTACGTACAAATAACATGTAACGTATTGTGAATGTTTATTATGGATTGATAGTATTTTATAAGATACTCTTCTGGATGGTATGAAGCAGTTTCACTACAATCTAGCCATCCAAAAAATCACTGCGATCATTCATATGTCATGTTGTACCTGAAAATGTTGGGCTTTGGCGAGGTTCCCTAGCTTGAACGTAGAGGATTACGCGGTTTCAATGTTGCTACGCGTCACGCAATCACTTTCAGCCGAGGTGTAAACAACTAGTACATTTGATGTACACCTCATTTCAGATTTCAAGGGATTTCAGAGAGATTTCATGAAAAGTGTACACCAGATTTCATGAGTTGTTAACCCCTCGCTTTCAGCTGACATCTTGAAAATTGAAACATATATTGAAGACCGTAAGGTGACCGCTGACCTCCAAAAGACCACCGAATATCAACAGTTGCGCCGTGGCCTTGACATTTTGCCGGCTGTTGTGGTGGGCTCAGAGTAAACTAGGCTTACGCAGCACATGCGTTGTAAGATGAGCAAGATATCTGAATAAGATACTATAAGTAGTTCTATCTTTGCTACTTTATCGGATCGGGTATAATCGAAAACTCGACACACCTGGACGCATATAAAATATACTCCATTGTTGGTCAAATATAGAATCTAGAAAACCGGCACAGTAGCTGAGTGGTTAGCTCACTTGCTTCGTGTGACCCGGGAGGTGAAGGGACATATCGGACCCGGATCGATCCCCGCCACCGTCCATCTTTACGGGGGTTTTCGTGGTTTCCCTCTCTAGTCTAGGCTAATGCCGGAATGGTTCCCACAATATAGGCCACGACCGCTTCCTTCCCACTATCCTTCCCACCACCCATAAAAACCTTCATCTCACCATCCCATCATCTCATTAATCATTCATCCGACGCCAATAGATCTTAGTAATCATTACAGTGCGTCGTTAAAACCCAATAAAAAAAAAGAATCCAGAAAGCAGGGTATCTTGGCAACATAAATCTACTATTATTTCTATATATTTGATGAATAGAAAAAGTTCTTTGAATTTTTTTCTTCAAAACGACTGGTTCGAATTGCATACAAAATGATGATAATGTGTATCATTCATGTGTAGAGTCTACACATTCAGAGAAAATTGTATTCCATTTGGAGAGATTTAATTTTTCAAATTTTCTCGCTCAGCCTAATCTTATGAGATTTCTAGAAACTTTCAGATGATATTTCTCAAAATCGGTCCAACCGATTCATTCCTAAAACTATACAGTTCTAAGTTGAATGAGTTTGCGTGTACAAAAAAAGTTTCATATTGATCACTCAAACCCTGCGACCTGTACAGTGCTTACAAAAAAAAAGACAGACAAAGCTCTATAAGAGTGGGATGGAGTCTTTGCTGTCGCTCATCTGAAAATAGATTTGTGTTCACGTACATTTGGTGAGTTATCTGTTTAATAATTGAAATACGGTCATGGAACTCGATACGAATGAAGAACTAATTGAGTTCGTTATTTATAACGAAATGTACGAACTAAAAATGATCAACGCCAGGCGAGTTGAGATAATGGCGAGGCGGGATCTAACAGCGACAAGAAGTCGAATGTTTCTCTTCAATGTTTTGTTTAATACCAGGCAAACGCAGTATATGCGTTGTAAGATGAGCGAGATATCTGAATAAGGTACAAAAGTCGTTGAAGTAGTTCTACCCTTGCTACTTTATCGACTCATGGTATTCTACACTCCTTGACGCATATAAAGAATACTTCATTGTTGGGAAAATATCGAATCTGGAGAGCAGTGAATTTTGGCAACATAATTCTGCTATTATTTTTATATTTTTTATGAATAGATACAGTTGATTAATTTTTTTTTTCAAAACGGCTGCTTCGAATTGCATGCAAAATGGTGATAATGTGTATCATTTATGGGTACACATTTACAGAAAATTTTATTTCATTTGAAAAGATTTTATTTTTCAAAATTTCTTGCTCAGCCTACTCTTATGGAGTTTTTAGAATCTTTGAGATGGTATTTCTCAAAATCGGTCAGACCGATTCATTCCAAAAAGTATACAGTTCTAAGTTGGATAAGTTTGCGTGTGCAAAAACAGTTTCATGTCGATCAGTCAAACCCTGCGATCTGTGGAGTTTGTGATGAGTTTTGTGGACACTCAGAGTGGAAAATGTCGTAATAATGTTCATTTATTGGATGAAAATAATGAGAAAAAATCGTTAATAATATTATGATTACTAATCAAACGCGAAATATGTATTGTAAGATGAGCGAGTTATCTGAATAAGGTATAATCAGTCATTAGTAGTCGTACATTTGCTACTTTATAGACTCGGGTATTCTACACACTTTGTCCTACATTTGCTACTTTGTCGACTCTGGTATTCTACACACCTTGACGAATTTAAATAATAGTTCATTGTTGGGCAAATATCGAATCTAGAAAGCAGTGAATCTCGGCAACCTAAATCTGCTTCAATTTCTATAATAATATTTGATGAATAAAAACAGTTGATTAAATTTTCTTCTTCAAACGGCTGATTCCAATTGCTTACAAAATGGTAATTATGTGTATCATTTATGTTCTCACATTCAGAGAAAATTTTATTTTTTTCGTAGAGATTTCATTTTTTCAAATTTTCTTGCTCAGCCTAACATTATGAGGTTTTTAGAAACTTTGACATGATATTTCTCTAAATCGGTCTAACCGATTCATTCCAAAAACTATAAAGATCTAAAATGGATGAGTTTGCGTATAGAAATAAAGTTTCATGTCGATCAGTCAAACCCTGCGACCTGTGGAGTGCTTACAAAAAAAAAACACAGACAAAGCTATACATAAGAGTGGGATGGATACTTCGCTACGCTCATCTAATCAGCGCCCATAACTTTGAGCTAGCTCTCATGTTGAAGTCAAATCATTAGACTGCGAAAAACAGAAATGCAAAATGGTTGTAAACGAAAGGAGTTATCATCTAAATTGGTGGTCAGATATTCAAGGTGGAAAGTGGAACGTAGAATATTCTCATTTCAACTAGACAAGCCCAGCTCATACGTTGTACGATGAGCGAAATATTTATATGAAATATTCTTCAAAACTTACTTGAGAACTAACTACACACCTTGAATGAGAAACTATCCAGTCTAGAAAACCGTGAATCACCGTGCCATATGAATAGCTATTATTTGTAGTCTAGGCTTGTAACTGTTTTATGTAGCAAAACATAAAAATATCTTCCTCAAACCGGATGGCCCGATTTAAATAAAATATATTTCATAATGTGTGCCTGTTTTGTGTTTATAGTCAGAAAGAATTTAAATTTTTCTGAAGATATTTCATTTTTGAATTTTTTCCGCCCGGCTTCATCTTATGTGATCGTAAATTCGTGACGATTTTTTCTCAAAAGTGGTCTAATCGATTTGGGCCGAAAACTATAAAATACTAGGTTGGCTGATTCCACGTGTGCGGCTGATCGAACCATGTGACCTATGCACTGAGTACAAAACATAGAGACATAAATCCGTAGGAGCTAGAAGGATGGAGACCCTTCGTATGGCTCATCCAATAAACTTATTGTGAACACAGAATGTAACATAACATGAAATAAATCAAACTTGTGCTAAAAATTAGTTTTTTCAGGTCACATTACTAAAGAGAGCAATATACTGATCCCAATGATCCAAATATACTGGTCTAAATCCAAATTACGTATTGATGTAATAAAACAGCTAAATCTAATTTATGCCCTCATTCCCCTTTAAGAGTAATTTATTTTGTTTACTTTTGTATTTATTCTATATTTTATACTCGTGTCAAAAATACCAGCACGGGACTAACAAAATGATAATCTATGTACTGCGAATTGGACGATATAAGCGATTGTGTTCCGAAATCGTAAATTGATTATTACATTATAGACTTTTGATTGATGATTAATCTGAAATCAGTGTTCGTACAGTGATCATTAGCTTCAAACGAGGGGTCGTTTGTCGTTCTCAACAATTTACTCATTGTCATGTCATCATAATAGTACACCGTTCTCTCTCTCTCTCTCTCTCTCTCTCTCTCTCTCTCTCTCTCTCTCTCTCTCTCTCTCTCTCTCTCTCTCTCTCTCTCTCTCTCTGTTCATCATCAGCCTTCTGTCATTAATGTTGCTGAACTCAATTTGTTGACTTATAAAGACAATCTATGTTAGTTTCGCTATTAATCCGCGAAGATATGTTATCGAATATTTGATTGATTTGATAAAAGGATGTTATATGTTCACATTGTGTATTTCTATTCGCAAGATGTTATTAAAATGTACCACATGACATTTCTTTTTTCACAATCTATATAGTCTTTATATCATCACGCTCTTCATTCGTAGTATTAATTTGAGATGATTTCAACGATTAACGACGCACTCAGATGATATCTAAGATATATAGCGTCGGTAAATGATGAAAGAGATTGTGGGAAGCTGAGATAGAAGGTATTTCTTAGTTGTTCTGGGCAGTGGATAGGAAACGATCGTGACCTAATTTTAGAGCATCATCACAGTGTTGACCTTTATGACTGAAGGAAACCACGAAAAAGCCTTGTCGTGATAGTCGCCCAGGGCGGGCTTTGAATTACAGATCGGAGCGCTATAGCAACGACTGATCTATTCGTCTCAGCGACTCTGCTTTTTATGCCAATTGTAGGAATGCACTGTAGAATCTGGAAATAAAACGGTATGCATTGAATACGCAGGATCAATTTCTTTTGTGCACAATACAACGACTCGCGCACACACACACACACACACACACACACACAAATATATATATATATATATATATATATATATATATATATATATATATATATATATATATATATATATATATATATATATATATATATATATATATATACATCATAGGGAGATAAGTTTCACTCATTTCCTCGAAGAACTTACCAGGATGGTTCGTCTCTCTATTGAATCTTTTGTCGCATTCTCCGTTTTCTTTGCTCTCAGGTAATATGTTCATCACTCGTGTGTAGCCGGCAGAGCAACAGAACCGGCGCCAACTACATGTATCTACCGCCGACACCGAACATGCTGTCTTGATACACCCCCGCCCCGGCTGCGTGCTTTTCAAGCGTGAAGAGCGTCACAGATTTTTAATCGTGATAAAAGGAATGTTTCTAAAGAAAATAGAAAGGATATATTTTGCATAATTATGAAGGACACAAACAACATGAACATGTAAAATTTGACACAAATCCATTGTTCCCCAATTAGGTTTAAGGATGACAACGTGGGATGGGATCGTTTTTACTGGGCATTCCAAGGGCAATATTTTACCACCCCAAGGGCGATTGTTCATCATAATGTAACCTTTGTAGAGAACTTTGAACATTATTATAATATTTGTGAGGGATAATGAAAAATTCAAACATCTGTTTTTTTTTTGTTTTTTTTTGTTACCTATGTTCGTATTGCATTTTCAGTGTTATAGGCCCTCATAATGGGTACGCGTCTTTTTCCCTAGCTGGAAACCGCTCAACCTGGCAACTGACTTATCTATGAAGTATATTCATTAACAATAATATATTTTTATAAATAATAATAATAATATAATTTTATTTCCAAAAACTTTCTACAGTTGTATTACCCTTTAAGATAAATCCTATGAAGGGTTTAAATTGATTTATTGATTTAAAACTCACCCTTGCTGGGTTTTCATCCAGCCAAGAAATGTGAGTAGAATACATTTGTTAAATGATTCATTCTATTTACTGCCCTAAAGCTGAAAGCTGTTTCAATTGGTTATTCACCTTGCCAACTTCAGAATGCAAATATAAACCTAATATTTCCCCAAACTGTCCCATAACTAGAGACTGCCCAAATTCGTGAAAATATATTTTTCAAATGCGATATTTATCAGCTAGAGCAGTCCCAAGTAGGGCAGTTGGAAAATATTCTATTTTACCATTCTCAATTTGGTTCAATTTGGTTCTCAATTTGGCTTGGTGAATATCTAGCTAGAACCGCTAACAGCCAGAACAGTTGATAGAATAAATGTGTTGAAATTATATTTAATCTGGATTTCCCGGCCACGTCAAAAGCCAGCTGGGACAATAATATTAATTACTGATAATAATATAAATCATATTATTTTCTCTTCTGGCTGGGTCAGCTTTCAAGTAGATGACGAGTCTTCGGGTTGGTCAGTCTCCAGCTGGGAATATGGGACATCCCGTCACTTGCATTCTAACATACATTTGTTCAAAGCCACAATGATCATTATGAAGGAAGAAATTAGTCAAATTTAATTCATTCACTGCATTGTACCTTTAACGCATAGAACCTCGGGTGTTGATGATATATACTTATAACTAAGAGACAAATAGTATAGCGGAAACATTTTTCATGCCTCTGATAGTTATTATTTTCATTTTTTTCAAATCAATCAATAATAATACTATATTTTTCTTATAACATTCAGTACAAATATTGTGTTTTCATCATTCATAATTTCGTAATTTCATGAATCACTCATTTGACAGTGTTAGCTTGGCTTATATTGGCTCAATTATGTTAGATGTTATTATTAAACTTCTATACCATACGTATAACTTTCTAATACTTATCATTATTAATGGTTTGTGATTTAAAAAAAGAGAACATTTTATATATACCATCCATTTATCATAATTTGAATGTGAATTGTGCATCTATGACATAAAACCATTATGGAAATGCATTTTTTGACCTCAATATCTTGTGAAAAGTTCTGCCATTGCTTGTCATTTTGTTTCTGAAAACATCACGCATTTCAATACCCATAAGGATGGTTTACAACTGAAACGTCCCACGCTTTGGAGCAACTGTGATGGCGGGTTTTGATGGAGCGGTGAAGAGTGGTGAAGGTGGGAAGGGAAGGGACAGGAGTGTCTGAAATCATTCAAAGATTCTACACGTTTTGAGCATTACATATCCATCCAGCTCACTCTATACGAGGTCTACACACGCACTAACCACGATTGCATCCAGGAAATAGATCTATCTATCTGAGCTGCAAGAATACTTTCCTGAGATAACGGACGGGACTTGAGATCATCATTTGTGTCGATCCTTGTTTTTCTGTTCACGTATTGAGATCAGTAGATCAGCCGCTATAGCAAGCTGAACCACCCAATCATTCAAGAGACCGGGGTTCGTTTCCTATCATAGTCTACCACCCTTACAGAACAATTTCGTGGTTTTTCTCTGTCATTGAAGTGAATACTGGAAAGGCTCTTTATTAACGGCCACGATCGCTACCTTCCCACCGTCCCAAAAATTAAATAAAATAATCTTTCATCTCATCTTCTCATCAATTGTTCTTCAATACGCATAAGTGTGCGTCGTTGAACCGGAAATACATATATCTCATATATAAATATAAATATATATATATATAAATATATATATATATATATATATATATATATATATATATATATATATATATATATATATATACATATATATATATATGAATATATATATGTATATATATATATAAATATATATTCACATATATATATATACATTTATATATATAAATATATATATATATATATATATATATATATATATATATATATATATATATATATGTGTGTGTGTGTGTGTGTGTGTGTGTGTGTGTGTGTGTTGTCATTACGTTGATATAAAATTAGGTAACGATCTTATCTTCGATTGTTTTCTGGTTTCGGCTTACATTCCAACTGGAAAAGTTGCGTACATTTTAGTATGTTGTCACCGGCATCAGAAACTTCATGGTAACTGTCATTTGAGCTTTAGTGCACGAAGGACTTACTCATCCCATGCTTATTAAAACTGTTCACAGATCTACTTTAGATTGGTCCGAGTGTCGATAAAATTGTCAGACCAATCGATTAAACTGTTTGACGTGAACGTAGCAGCTAGCTTACAAGAGCAAAATAAAATGTTATGGAAGATTGGTTTTATAGTTTCATATTAAGAGTACATGGGAGTCGATTTATTGAAATATTTTTTTTTTTGTGATGATTTTCGAACGGTATGATATATCAAAATTTTAGTACGTGAGAGCATGGATATTTTCAATACTCTAGAGACAGTCTGAGTGATAACTATTTAACTCACATGAAAAATATTTTCCAGCTGTGTACCTTTGACAATCATTCGATATGAGTTGAATAGTTTCTACTTATTTCAGCCTGATGGAAAATATCTTGTATCCCCCGTATTGGAATTCTGATATCCCGTACCATTCTGGAATCATTACCAACATACTGATATTCCACTGAATCGACTCCCGTGTACTCCATGGTCTCAATATATGCTTGAAAGAAGGTCTGACCAGTCCGCAGACGAGTTCTCGCTCGATCGGTTCGCGCATGACGTCACTCGGTACCCACTGGCCAGCCGGAACACTGATCACGCCAAGTCAAGCTTGCACGCGGCTCGCTCACATTCATGTTATTTACACTTCTGATTATCTCATTTTATGATAACGTCAATAATAAAAATGACACGTAGGCCTAATATTATATCAAGACTGATATTGTATGCGAGCTTTTCACGTTGCCTTGCGTAGAAACCTAATTTAATGAAAATCATACCTATGTGATAGACACATAGTAGATACATCAGTGCAACATCAGTATCTGCTGTTGGAATGGAAGTCTATTGATAAAAACATGTAGGGTCTATAGTTTGCTAGTTTTGTGAAGATTCATACACCAGTGATATAACGATAATTTAGTATCGATTGTTACTTTTATAATCGTGCAAGGATACATGCCCACAGCCCAATAATAAGTGATCTAAGAAAACTGAATTGAATAAATTTCATCCATTCCATTCCATTTCATGATTGAATGAATGAATTTCCTCATAGGAGTTCGAGTGGAAGTCTGCGTGACAAGTAAATTTCTGTATGGTAAAGAACCTGGTTCCAGCCCACTATATTTTTGGGGGGAAATATTTCAGTATGTGGTGCTGCAAATTCCAATTAAAATCACTTTCTTCAAAATGGTCAGAGCAAATTCTTACTTTTTTTATCAATACGCTCTTCTCGTTCACACAAATTAACCCACCTTCGGCACAACTCTTCGTCTACTGGAAATGATAATAACTTGATATTTTATGTATAATTTATATTTTATTCAAATGATAAAAACTTGATATTTTCACTTGAATCATGTTTCCCCATGTTCCTTTGATTGTTATTGCAACCAATCACAGCACACCCAACAATTGTCACTGCGGGGTGCCTGAAGAGCGAATACTGGAATAGAGATAACTACTGAGAAGGAACGTGGGCTTGGCGTTATTTACCTGGAAAGGAGATGTGCCTATTCGAGGAAATGATCAAAACCTGGCCAAATAACCCTAATCACAAGTCCTCTGTGCTCTAACCAATTCCCAGAAATAGTAGCTCATACGGCATTATTAAACGCCAATCCCACCTTCACTCTTAGTCTAGTATCTCTATTTCAGTATTCGCTTTTCAGCGTCCCCGTCACTGCTTCACTAATGGAATCCATACGGTAGAACATATTATAATAATGCTTTGATTGTTAGCTTCGTCATTCCACGAAGTGTGTTGGAAAATGTTTGTCAACATGAATTTCATCTGCAGCCACGTCAGTTATCCATGTATTGAGCCCAGCGTCAACTACAGTTGCACAGTAGATCATGGATGACAAATAAACACGGCTTTCGAATAATGTTTTTATCATTAGTCATATATGTATCATTGAATAAAGACCTTTATTCTATGATTCTTTAACCTTCTAGTGTGGTAACATACATTTAGCTTCCTGAATCAATCAATTGCATCATTCATTTCCTGTCGACTCGAATCTACGCTTTGAAACCACGTCGGCTATCCCAGTACTCAGCCGGCCGGAGCCAGTGTGGGTACTGGATTACGTCACGCTCAACGCTGTTATATGCGTGTGAGCAGACCTTGCGTACCAAGAAGATATTGAGACTATGCATGTACTCGCAATGTGTTGTGGTGTTTGACTTGTCAAGTGCAAACACGAAATAAGTCGCGGTCGAGCATATGAGCTGAGCTGGCATGCTTTGGTGACGAAATCAATCCAATGGTCAATCACGCGCAGCGTTCAGTAATTGTAATTTATCAAAATATGTTAACCTAACTTATTGTTTTGGCAATAAAATGAAAGTGAGATTGAATTGGTATTCTAAAAACTACGACTATGGCACGTCTGTGAGGCCTCTTTATGTATAATGGAAAATTGTATCATTATTTACCTCTTTAAAATAATAGATGATGATGCTAATGTTTGTGTATCAGTTCTGCTATATCTTTCTTCACATGATATTCATATATATATATATGCATATTTATATATATATATATATATATATATATATATATATATATATATATATATATATATATATATATATATATATGATATATATGTATATATATATATATATATATATATATATATATATATATATATATATATATATATATATATGATATATGATATATATGTATATATATATATATATATATATATATATATATATATATATATATATATTTATATATATATATATATATATAATACATTATCTACATTACTTTGCAATACATATGCATTACCTACCGACTGTGAGAAAGAATAGCAATGTTATTACGTGGGATCAATAATTTATGGGCAGAGATGCATTTTTTCCAAAATTCATATTTTTAAATGAGCCCTTATGTATATCTGTGTGTGATTCAGGAATCAGATTTGAGGATAAGAACGTAAGTGAATCTAAAACAAATATAGGTGTCAAGGATCAAAAGTCACTCTTTCTAAGAGAAATGTTGAGTTCAAGTAGATTTATCTCACCGTGCTGTATTGAGTTATATTCAGAACAGTGGTACAAAAACTGTGTCTGTATGAACGACAGAGTAGAATAATAAGTGAAGATTTTTTTAACTGAATGTGTTTTTCTCAGTCTAGTTCACAATATTGATGGCCTCGATAACATAATTAAATAATGTTACAACGCGAAAAAAACGACCTGCATACTTTTAGCTCGAATATCAGTTTGGAATCTAGTTTTATCACCCTCTCGTCTTCATGTAGATAACAGTTTCAAAACTTATGAGGATTTTTTCTCTCCATTAATTACTTCGCAGAGAAATGATCTCTTCATATTCGTGTTTCGAACGTTTATACCGACTGAGCAAAATGCAAACCTAAAGTTAATTGACCTTGGACTAGAAACTGTATTTCTCATAAGCCCACTAGCGTGAACAATGGTATTGACCATTGACAATCTTCTCATCGGGTCAAATATATATTTTCCATGCACCCCGCTGAAAAGATAATTAGCAACTTTACGCAAATTTTTGTTTTAGATTTTAAGGAATCTAAATGTATCCAAAGGAAATACAAATACTCCTTCTCAAGGCACTTTTTAGTGAAATATACCAAGTGAAACATGGAGTGAGAATGCATTGGAAATATACCTACAACCCGACATAAAGATCGTCAATGGTCAATGCTAGAGTTTAGAATGTGTGGTAGATTTTCCAGTCCAAGCAAGGTTACCCTTGAATGGACTGTATAGTTTGATACGTTTAAAATACACAACAATCGTATCCGATGTGAATTTCCATAAACAGATATAGAAATATCAAAAATCTCAAAATCTCAAAATTTGGAGGATTAATATACCTAGATAATTCTGAGACATTATTACTGAATATACATTGAATTAATTGTATTTTCAACATTTCGGTTTGATTATCGAACTGCTGTTACACAAACTCTTGAAGTATCAATGATAGCTGCTTATAAGTAAAGCTACACAAATAGCATACGTTATCAATTGGGTGGTGACAAGTTAATCCGATCACTATTGCGTTTTTCTCCAATTGTTAGTTCTTACAACCTTATTCCCTATTGTTCAGGTTGACAAAATTTGAATGAATACGGATAATGTGAAAGGTTTTAGTGAAAGATGGTGAAAAAGTGGTGAGTATAGTGGAATATATGGTACTTTTACTAGTAAAAGGTTACTTCAATATATCAAATGAGGATAATGATTGTGACGCTGAAACAAAATATTCGAATATTTCCCTCTGAGAAACTATTTACCATGATCTTATTTCATGTTCCAAATCTATGATTTATCATTCAGACATATGTTCATCCAACACATTTTCAAATATCAATAAACTTACAAGTCTTTGGGAAAGGTTTTCATTTTTCCTTCAACCATGCGGAACCGTGCTTTACGCAATACTCGATATTCCAGTGAAAAGTTTCGTGGTGTTTTCATTTTTATACAGATTATTCTTTGAAAAAAAAAGTTCGAAGTTTCTTTCATACTCTATAAAATGTTCGAATCACTCTCTGAAATGTCTTCAATCTGGCTCTAGCTCCCACGATACCATCGACTTGTCAAAAATGTCGACGATGAAGTTTGCCCCAGGCCTCATGGGTTGTAATTAATACCCCTCTCTTCTCCTACCCCACCCCTCGCTTAACCCTCCTCCCCCCCCTCCCTCCCCCCACCCTTCTCATAACTTGGAAGCCATTCTTCAGGAGGACCGAAGCTACCCTTTAATAATCTTACAACTTGCCATGCTTAACTGCCATAACAAAAATATAACTATTCCAACTTGAAAGTTTTAGTGATTTTACTACCAATTTTTTTATATACCTCATCATTTTCGCGAGACATGATGGTGTGGTGGGTTATATAGAGAAGCTTCCCCTGCTTGTTAATCTGAGACGTAGACTTCAGCCTCCTTTATACCTTACCCTAACAAGTATTTATTACTTTCTCAGGAAAGTATGTATATATATATATATATATATATATATATATATATATATATATATATATATATATATATATATATATATACTGTACACGGTATACTTACAACGGCGATTATTCAACTTGCAACATTATAAGATAGCTACCTTGGCCAAAAGAAAATACCTCTGCTAAGATTTCAGGCCTGCTCAAACTGGAGATGAAATAATTCAGTCACCAAGTAATTCACTCCTCACATGAAAAATAAATCGTTGAAAATAGCTCAGGCATATATCAATATCAAACCCGGCTCCTCCACCTGTGAAGTAAGTATTACTTCAAATGGCCAAGAAACCAAATGATACCCATTTTGTTGGAATAGTCTTTCATTATAATCACAAAACCAGATAGAAGTTTTTTCATTATATATAAATAATAAAACAGGCACCGTTATAATTATTGTTCCATCAATTGTATTTCTTTCATTGACTTCTCATTAAAACCAACGCTGATGTGTTCACTCAATCATCCCGTATTTCGTTTATTTTATTATTTCCCTCTCGTATAATTACGTCGGCACATTCAGACTAATATTGTTTGACTGTAGTAAATTGCTTTCAGTGTGAAATGCAAATGAAGATGTTCAATGACGAACACAAGCCTGAGGGTAAATAAATGTGAAAAGAAAGAGATAGCTGGAATGAATAGATTGTATACCTCGGTCCTCAGCAACCATCCGATGTCTGGGGATGAGTGGAAACGGGAGCTTTCGAAACTCGATTCTGGATCGTAACTAAGAACCAAAGACGGCTGCTTTGCAATTAATAAGAAAATGAACATTTAACTTGATAAAACAACTAGGTATAGTTCCTTCAAGGCTATTGAAATGAGCGGATAGTCAATTACGATGTAAATCCATCAATGTGTATAATCCGCGAATCCAACTAATCTACATATATCGAATCCTGTTGAAAACTCGATCAACATAAAAACATCCCTCGAAATGTGAATTGATGTTCCTAATAATCAAAAAAGAGACAGATCTGGTGTATCTTGTTGTAGTACATTTTTCCATCTTTCATGATTGTTTGTTTTTCTGCTGAAGAGAAATGCAAATGATTTTAACATCACTTTGCCGCTCAGTAAAATCAGAAGAGTCTTGAATAAGGCTTGAAGCGCGATGAAGTTTCAAATAAATCAAAAACTGAAATATCATTGAATATTTGACTTATTAATCAGGTATACTGTAACGGAGTTCATTCTGAACTTATTAGATGTTATTTCAATAGTGAATTGAGAGACTAATTATTATTAAAAACAAATGTTTATGTGTTATATACACATTATATATATATATATATATATATATATATATATATATATATATATATATATATATATATATATATGTGTGTGTGAGTGTGTGTGTGTGTGTGTGTGTGTATATGTATTTGTGGTACCTGTCGTCAGGCGTAGGCATGACACCTTGCCAAATCTATAGAACTGGAAATACGCAGCCCATATGAGTCGTTTCATAATAATTGTCTATTTATATAAATGTGTTGATAATTCGACTCAAACTGAGAAGACTCCACGAATATGCCGGAACATTTTGAGTGATTTCTCAACATTTTCTCCACCAGAACATGTTTTTCGAAATATTGAAAATAAAGGCAATATTATCGACAATCATTGCTTGTTTGACCTCTGATCGCAGTAATCTGTCTTGCAATCAATATTGATTCTCCCTTCGGGCCTATTTATTAAGTTAGATATTGGCGTTCATTTTAGTATGAGGATTGCCGTATGTTTCGGTATAGAGGGTTATTATACCGGAGAAAGGGTGCCATAGTGTTATCTAAACAACAGCTATCGGAAAATGAGTCAAATCCTGTGTCTTCAACACACTCAGCGATATAAGCTCAACAGTTCAAGTTGTTATACCTATGTGCCCTATTTTGGTCTCTCAACTTTTCTCTGTTTTGTATTATATGTCAAACTTGACTGACAGAACTATTCATACATGCTTTTCAGCTTAAGTTATGAATGTATTGTCCTTTTGTTTTTCAGCTACTTATTATTAGTAGGGTAAGTAAAGGCCTTTTTTTAAGAATTTTTTTATTATCGTAAGGACATATATGAGTATATTTTATAGACTCGCAAAGTCAGAATTTTGACTTGTCTGCGGGTCTTTCATATTATCTCTCATAATTATTATCTCTCATATTATCTATGACTCATATTATTTGTAATTATTCATCTCGAATGTAAGTGGTTTGGTGGAAGTGAAGGCTCTTGTGTGATGGGTCCCCAAAGTACAAATAAAGATGAATCTAATCACCTCTCTCCTGGTCTCATCAATGTCAGATTAGGGGATGGTATAAACACCATCAACCATCGGGCCGCTCAAATCATGACGGACGGCCGTTCTTGTCGCATCATCTCCTTTCTCGTCTTCGTCTTCTTTTTCATCTACTGATATTCGCCATTCTGTCCGTTCTTCCCATTATCCTACCTCTTCTACGTTTTCCCGAACATCCCCCTCTTCTCCCTGGTATCTCCATCATACTCCCCCTCTTCTAGCTTTTCTTATATTTTCTAATGCTCTTTCAAATTTTTTTCTTGGTCTTATCTATAGTTTCATCTTTCTCATATGCTCATATATATACCATCTCAATCGTACATTATTATTATTATTCCTTTCTACACTTTTAATCTCTGAAAATAAAGATGTTGTACTTCACTTTACTTCATTTCATCGGGAAAGTACTTTATCGGGGTATACAATATAGTGAAAGATACGCCAAGAGGCTGTTCACTGTACCAGTGTGTTTTATTCTTTGTGACATCAAAATGAAAACTGGGATGGAGTTGCGTTTTGCTCAAAGAATAATGTACCAGTACATTCCTTCCTGATTTACGTTGTCGATATTTCTTATAATAGTCATGCTAGTGTACCTCACGCTTTTGCAACACATTCATTGATATATATGTTTGTCCATATTTTCCTCATTACCATCTCTTGAGGGACGTGGTGGCAGAACTGTACAACTCAAAACGAATTCAACATGAAGCATAGAAAGCCCATATGTGGAACGAAGTGGTCATAAGGGTTGTTTTTGCTAATTAACCCTCACTATTTGCCAGTTAACTTATTCTATTGGCGCATTCTTGGTTCAGAATTAAAGAAGTTCATAATCCATGATCATGTGCATGTGAAGAACACATAAATATGCACATACTTGACAGAAAACGGACATTAGAAAAGCCATTCGAATGTTTTTGTCAAAAAAATCACTGTATGGACATTCTTTTTCATAATGTATAGGCTCTTTCGTCAAGCATACAGCAGTTGCAATACAAGTTTAACAACATGCATGCGCTTACTTTTGTTTTTGAATACCTTTTGGCGCATCATTCTTGTTAGGTCATATTGAATTATTATTACGCATCATTGTTTCAATATATGAAAGTCATTCTACTGCATTACACTTGAATATGAATTCATCAACTCCTCTTTACTGCAAAAATATATTTGCTCACATGTAGCTTTTATTTCATCAAGCTGTTACATAAGATGTATTTGGTGTATACTTAATATTTAATGATAATCAAAACGTATTTCATCCTGAAAATACTTATGGATGGATATATGCCAGAAAATTAAAATTCGTTTCCACTTGATGTATCATATAATAGCCTCTACATAATAAACACGAATTTACCATATGTGAATTTGTTAACATACGCTTGAAAAATGTAATTCTTGAATAAATTTCCACACTACGGATGGAATGAAAATATATTCGTTGTACGATCTATCTACTTGCTGTTGATTTTATCGGCGAATTAATTCATTTTGAGCTTGATTGGAATTTCAAATTGATTCTCTGTCAGTGTTCTGATCGGTTTCCAGCCCTACGGCGGGAAGTTGGTTCAACACAGAGCACCATCATGTTTCAAGAGTCTTTGTGCTTCCACAGCAGTATACTTCAAGATTTGATTTGATTTTAATATTCGAATCATTTCAGTATTCATTTCACTATATGACTAGAATCAGAAAAATTCGAAAAGAATAAAATCGAAAATGCAATTTAATTTTGATTCCTCATCAAACCATTCTTGGTGGTTAGATAATTCGAAGTGCATAGCGGCGTATCTCTGAACTATGTTTTACAATTGTAAGTAAATTGTTTCAGGAAAAAAGTCATTTCAGTCAAATCTATGTAGTTTTGGGGCACAACCGGAACGATTATTTTTTATATTAAATACAAATCTTTCTCTCCTCGTTGGTACATCAACGCCTATAGAATACCATAACATATGAAATGGTCATCCTTCATTTCTGAATTTAATCTTTTGTGTGTGTATTCATTCACTAATTTATCTATGCATCACATTCATTCATTTATCTATGCATCACATTCATTCATTCATCTATGCATCACATTCATTACATTCAAGTAATCGTTCACCCACTTTTGAATAACAACGCACTGCAATGACAGCTATGCTGAATTGGCGTCAGTGATGATAATACTACCAGATAAGAGTTTGTTTCATTGGGTGTAACTCTGACTGGGAAGGAAACGATCAGGTCCTGGTATGTGGAACCATCGCACTGTTCACTTGAACGATATAGGGAAACACAAAACACCACTGCGTTCAGCGAGCTAGCGCCTGATTCATCTCTATCAGTTCTGATTGCCCAAAAACTAATTTTCTCTCGGAAATGAGATTTTTAATTATTTTTCAAGTTGAATACGATTGACCTCTGATATGATGTTCAGAGAATATGGCATTGCTCAGACTAAACAGAGTGATCTAGTATTTGTGATACGCCATCCAATATCGAGGAAGAAGTTGTTTCAATGCCATTTTACCTAGGCCAGACGAATATAAAGTGAATGTTATTTGTGATTTTGCGTACTCGCACGGTTGGATGAGAAATCTGAGATTTTGATCATAATTTTAATAGTTTTAATAAAATATAATCGTGTTCTAGGTCTAGTTTTGTCATACATTGTACTTGGAGTACCCCTATTCCACTCGGTCTAGTGCGTATGATGTCAATACATTTCAATGTGGCTCGGTCGACCACTTCATGTGACCTCAAGTGTGCAAGTAAATATTGGATAACATCAGTCACAGCATAGAGGTAGCATGTACCTCCAAACATAACATAATAATACAAATAATAACAGAATAATAAAATAAGACCACGGTGAGAAAACGTTATTAATGTTATTGAATGATTTAGCGAGGACTGGTGTTAAGAATGGAAGAATATAATCTTTTTTTTTTTTTAATTAATTGGGAGGATTTTTTTTCTAGAATGTAGTTAGGACTTATGTGAACAATTCATGATTCAAATTGGATAGAAATGAAGTATGGATCTATTATGCGACTGATTGTTGTAATAAGCTACAAGAGATTTCTTATTCTGCCTGCCAATAGATCGTAGTCTCATCAGAAGAATGCGTCGTTAAACCCAATAAAGTTCCAACTTCCAATACAACAGTCAATTATTTTCAAAGAAGACCATAGCCAATTGCTCTTGATGCAAAAAATATACTGGTCCAAATTAAACATTACCAAAGAATATAAATTGGACCAGCAGTTATACAGACTATTGGAATACTTGATTTCTTCAATAAATTGTTTCACATATGACAATTTTTTTTTTTTCAATAATCCATCATTCAAGCCACCTCACGTGGCTCATTCGGCAAAGGCATTGCTTAAGAAACTGAAGTCAAGTTGGTCGTGAGTCCCGAGTAAGCCATGGGTATATGTGCACATGATTGATTCATCATCCATCATTCTTACCCCCAAATGACGGGTCAATTGGTGGGTATCGTTATCAAAAACGAATGACTTGGCTGTTGACGGGGTCGTTGAGAAAACAGTAATGAAGCAAAGCAATAATCAATACGTATTTCACTTGTAAAGTGTGTGAAATGATGGTAATACAGGGTTTATTCTAAACTGTTGTTTATTTGCTCTCTTGTAGTTCAGGAAACGAGATGCCGAATATGACATCAAGAGAAAGTATAGTTAGTGTGCTTCTAGCGGCAGCCAAGTTGATGGATCAACACGCTCGACAGTTACATTGGATGACTGTGTAACAGTATACTTGTACTGCTGGAATATGTTTAAACCCCGTAATAAAACGCTAACTGGTGATTACTGAACGGTAATCATCAGTTAGGCATTTTATTACTGATCAGTACAAAAATACTGGCAGATGATTACTTCATTTGTTTTCTCATTACTGCTATTGAAATTGAAATTGACCAACATAATTATAATCCAGCGGATCTCTACTGAATTCTATACGACGGTAGTAATAAGAATACAGCATTTGTTCGCTACATTGTATATAAAAGATTGATATCATTCTCAATATTGAAGTGAAAATAACCCAGCGGAACTTGACTGTCATTTATAGAAGAAGGAATAAGAGTCCACATCCAGCATTCATTCAGTTTATTATTACTGTTTTATACAATACTTGAAGTAAAAATAATCCAGCAAATTTTGACTGTCTACTGAACATTCTGATACTGTTCACCAAAAATATACTGGCAGGCGATTACTTCCTAGATAGATAGATAGTTTTTATTCAGCATATTTTCAGCTATTGGCACATTACAGTAAATATTAATACATAATGATAATAATATGATAATAATACATTTGGTATAAGCATAAGTATTTGTGAACATTACTTTAGTTTAGAAAAATTGGACAAATTTGAGCCTAATTAACAATACACATTAGAATCAATGATAATTAATGATGCAACTTTGGTGGGAATAGTGATACAAATATAATATTATAAGGTTAAAATATATACCACGATGTAGGAAATTCAGTTCTGACAAACTTTGTACATTCTTTTCTAAACGAACTTAAATTTGTAGGGTTTCTTATGTTTAGTTGTAATTTATTATACAATCTGAATCCTCTGTTTGTTTATCATTGATACATGAGTTACCCGAGTTAAGAATAATCCAGTGTATCTTTACTGAATTCTACAACTGCATTCATTAGAATCCAACAATTGTCAACTGAGATATATATTATTAGATAACATGGATAGGTAGGTTTGGGGGATTTTGGTATCTCACAACTCATCATTGTGTGTTATATTTCAATCGTTCGGATGAAGTCATGTTAATAATTTAAATAGAATCACTTTTCAACTCTATGATTGAAAAAGAATATTCATTCATAGTGCTCTACGTTTCTTCGCCTACATTGGCCACTTCTTCGGGAACAATATTACGAAGCACCATTAAAAAAAAATCCGAAACATACTAACGTAGATCACTGTGAATGAATATTATTTTTCAATCATGAAGCTTCATAAAAAAAAATATATATGACGGTATATACATATATATATATATATATATATATATATATATATATATATATATATATATATATATATATATATATATATATATATATGTATATAATATATATATATATATATGTATATATATATATATATATATATATATATATATATATATATATATATATATATATATTTATATATATATATATATATATATATATATATATATATATATATATATATATATATATATATATATATATATATATATATATATATATATATATATATATATATATATAAATATATATATATATATAAATATATATATATATATATATATATATATATATATATTATATATATATATATATATATATATATATATATATATAATATATATATATATATATATATATGCATACTTTCGTTGGTCTGAATGTAATTTTTCTTCATTTCACTCCACCATTACATTGAGTGAGTGAAATTGAAATACATTTGTTTTTGCTACCTCACAGCATTATACAATACATAGACCGTAGGTATTAACATTCTTTTGTTCATATAAGGGAATTATTCTCTTTCACGTGAATTTGAGCGCTTGCACGTTAGTTATTATAGATAAGCTGCGTGTGTGTGGACCTAATACGGTTTATTCGAGGTGCTCCGGTTAATACTCTTTTGCTTATAGAGAAGACAACGCATTCATTTTTTATGTTTATACAAAGTACATTCACATCTAAGAATCAGCATCGTATTTCACGATCAGGTGAAGGAGTATACTATTTTCTCAACTTTAATAGAAGTACCTCGGCGCAGACAATTGTATTACATATTAAATTGGTAATTTTTTCATCATAGCCCGGGGTAATTTCTTGTGGTACCGTATTTATTTCGATAATATAATAATAATTCTGATTCGTCTAAATATTATCGGGGCTAGTAAACGGCTTGGATGTATATAGTTATTTATCACCATATCAAACTTATTTTTATGAAATTGATTAATTTGATTCGAATGAGAAGAAAATATTTTCATGTAAATATGTATATAAATATATCTATGGATATATATATATATATATATATATATATATATATATATATATATATATATATATATATATATATATATGTATATATATATATATATATATATATATATATATATATATATATATATATATTATATATATATATATATATATATATATATATAAATGTATATATATATATATATATATATATATATATATATATATATATATATATATATAAATGTATATATAAATGTATATATATATATATATATATATATATATATATATATATATATATATATACATTTATATATGTGTGTGTGTGTGTGTGTGTGTGTGTGTGTGTGTGTGTGTATGAGCATGTCAATGAAATCATATTCATATTAGGTATAGACCCATATTTCTGCAATCTTCACCAATTAGCTTGGTGCCAGTATTTAATTAGCTCATAAGCCTCAGTGAGTAATTTATTTTCTTGTATGATTCTGCAACAGTCTCTTTTGAGAGTAGTGATACTCTTATGATTTCTTATTCCGTTAGGGATTCTATTGGAAATTATAATACCCTTCACAAATACACTGTTGTCTTCGTTACTCCCAGTTCTCTTCACATGTTAATTGTTTCCACTTCTTCAAGTATTATTCACCCCACCAAAAACAAAAACTTGTTAAGATAGGGAGCAAAGCCCTTGCTATTCAAACACTTTGGCATATAAAAGTATTGACATACAAAATTTTGACCAACTTAACTCTTCCAGAGAGGGAAAATGCTTATTTATTCATTTATTTATTTATTCAATAATTCCTTTAACCCTCTTCCGAGAAAATCGGAATGGTCAGCAGTTTACAATTATCAGCTTACAATTATCAGCTTACTAACTTATAAATGTGGCTTATAACATTACATGATATCAAGTAAATCCATTGATAATTAACAATAATTATAATGATAGTAATATTTAAAATGATAATGATAATAATATTTGAATCAATATTCAAAATAATCCCAATAAATGAAAATAGGTTCTTTAATTTTGAACTCCAAATTTCAGGTGATATCAGCTTTCAATAGCTGATGTTTGTTCAATTGTGAAGTTCAAGTTGGAAATACATTTCATTTTAAAATTGGTACTGATTGGAACTACCAGAAATTCTGATTTTTTCAATTTGTGGATGGATATTATGGATGGGCATATAATGCAAACGTTTGGTAATTATAACTGGGTTCAATAGCCTTTGACATGATGATGGGAGGAAATGTGCATGGCAATTTTATATCATCATGTCAAAAGCTATTATAATTTATAATTACCGAATATTTGCATTAAATGCCATCTATCTATCTACACACAAGTGCATTTCCTCTCTCTTGAAGAGTTAACTTGACCAAAACTTTTTATATCATCACTTTCATATGCCAAAGTGTTTGAATGGCAAGGTCTTGGCTCCCTTATTTCACAAGTTTTTGTTTTTGGTTGGGATACCACAGCTTTTTGTGCTTCATATTTGCTAGTATTAAAGGACACATTTTCAAATATAATCCAAAGACACATTATTCTAATCAGATCTTGATTGTTAGATGAGCGTAGCGAAAACTTAATTAATTTATTCCATTCAGTAATAAAGTCACTCACACTCTATTGTGGGACTGTGGATCTCTATTGACTTCAGCAAGAAGAGCTCTGTGACTTCTTACAAAATGTAACGATGCAGTCAACCCTTCTTGTCCCTTTTAAAATTATCTGATACATGATTATATCAGGTCCTTCCGGTTTCAAATACAGAGGTGAAGCATTGTGATTTCACTGAGATTTCCATTAGAAAATGAGCAAAGTAGCATATAAACCTGAAGCTAGGCTCAGTGGGCCCAGCTAGCATTGGAAGGCTGGGCCATAATAGGCCTAGATGTCGGTCCCATAAACTATCACGAAATCACAAATAAAGTACATGTGTCGGCCCATTTCATCTATGATAGTAAATGTGAGTACGACTGAGGTTTTTGACGGTTTCTCCAAGTCGTTTTTGTGGATAATGTTACAAGACTCGATTTCAACGAACCTCACCTTCACTTCATTGCAATGAATTGGAGTAATAATACCACTTGTCCTTTAAACCACGAAGCCGTCCTCTACTATTATGATTTTGTCACAAATGACTTCGGTTTTCTTGAATTGCTTTCCGCGACGTAATCATTAGCGGTAGAATTACGTTCAAAACAAGTATTTTCTTGACTTTGCAAAAGGCGCCAAATAATCTCGCTGTCGACGCGCCTTCAAACCCTGACATTCATTAATTCATCCATGAAGGATTTCCCACACACAACAATGCGGATATCATCAAAAGAAACGCTCATTGTCAATATAAATCACAGGACCTAATATATGATACAGACCGTGTCTATTATTCAACATTCATTTGCGGATTGTTTCTGCATGAATAAGTCCATGGTAAATATAATTTTCCTTACCATGTTGATTAATAAGAATGTGCAATGGTTGATTGGGGCCGTGATTCGCGACAAAATAGCGTCGGCATGAGGGTCGATGAGGTAGTACACTTAAATTCCGGGAGTCATGATCTCACTCGAGAATGATAAAATTGGCCTATCTCTCACACACAACCATTTTTTGATATCTACACTGACATATCATTGAAATTTCATCAAAATCTGTCTTGAAATTATCCTTAAAAATAATTAAACTTTGAAAAAAGAGTGAGAAATGACAATACTTTCGGTATTGAAAAAGTGACTTCCGGTTGAAATATGCAAAAGGCAAATTTCTGTATGAGTCCACATGTTCCATGGAAAAATCAGACGAATCGGACGATTCTATAGTTCAAATTTGATATGTCGTGTCGTGTTTGGCGCCTCATTCCATTACAACAAACTAAAGGTATCTAAGTTTGTTAGTTTTGGAGATACAATATGCTCAAAACTGTCTGGAAGCTCTTCGTGTAGCCTTGTAGCGTGTAGCCGGCTTCGCTCGGTACTTGGCTCCTGCCGAGCTACCTTTCGACTAGATTACTAACTTACTCATTGTATTTTGATTAAACTGTATAGTATGGAGTATCTCATCCATTTATTGTCCCATCAATTGGAGCTGAAAGTATTGTGGGTATTGTTTATTCTTTGCACAATATCAAACCATCAGAGCGCCTCACACATCTTTTTATCTCATAGTATTACTCTTCATTGCTCAATTTTAAAGTTTCTGTAATGACGTGATTCTTTATTATTTTTGTCCGAAAGAAATGCTATTGAACTTCAATAATCTATAATCTATTCGAGGTGCTACTTTTGTTTGATGCATTGAAATTTTGGTTTTCGGTGGTAGACATCCATTAATTATTTTACTTGAATCTGTTCAATTTAGTCCATCATGCAGATAGCGTGACTATCAAATTACAATTACTCATCCACAATCATTCCAAGATATTATATTTCTCGCACTGTTCAATATTTTCCTCTGCTAATTTCATATTTATTTCATCTATCTCTATTTTATTTTCATTCCTTACTGAATTTGTACAAATAACTATGACTTTGGACTGAGACGAGAGACCGAGTGGCTAATACACTGAACCGTCATTTAGGAGACAGGGGTTCGATTCCCGCCATGGTCGACCATCCTGATAGTTTTTTTGTGGTTTTCCTCTGTCGTTCAGGTCAAAATTGGGATGGTTCCTCAACAAAAGGCAACGACCGACTCCTACCTACTATCCAAAAACACCCAATAATATAACCTTTCATCTCATCATCCCACCATCTCATCACTCACCGACGCCAATGGATCGTAGTCATCACTACAGAGCGTCGTTAGATCCAATATAATAATAATAATATTTAAAAAGCATTACTTTGGTTTTTTAGCATTTTTTCACGATGACCATACTTCAATTTGATTCAGGTCCGACTTCAATTGCATTTGGATCATATTTACACACTTATCACTACACACTGGAAGCGCATCATATGCATACAAATGTAGTGATCTATATTTGAAATTATTGACAATATGTCATTGATATAAATTATGAACAGAAGAGGACCTAATTTGGATCCTTGTGGGACACCTAGTTTATTATCTATCTCGCAGAGTCACTATCATTATATTCAACTTTCTAAACTTTCTGAATTTCTGAATATCATTTGAACCAGTCCAGCACTTTCCCCTTCACCACGTATTTCTCCAATTTGTTAATTAAAATATCCTTATCTATGATATCCTATCTAACCTATCTAACGCTCGCTTTGAACCTAAGAATATGGCAAAGTTCAATGAAAGACAACTGATACAAAGTCAAAGTGGAAATTGTAGCTGAAGGGCATATCAAACCACTTTGTATATGAGATTATAGCTCAAGAGTAACCGATCATCAAACGGAAAGCTCAATTATCGTTACATTTATATAGCAGTATTTTCTCTAAACAATTTAATATAATCAGAGTAAACGTCTTTATTGACGGCTCTTTGCAAAGAGGGATATCAAAATGATGCGGAATTATAAAATCAATACAATTTTAAATCATTTTCTTCTTGCTACTACATATACATACATAGAGATACAACACTATTTTGCGGTTACATTAAAAAAATTCTCAATGAAATTCTAAATTCAGCTATATTGAACATTCAAGAAGCCCGCGTAAGACAACATCTTGTGTGCGGGCTGTCTGAAAAAATAGAATACGGTTCAGATTCTATACTATTATGAGAACCACATAAAAAAGTAACAATTGCAAGAATAATTAATAATATTACAATATTGATTATGATAATTCATACATGATATACTTTACTCTTACATTTACACAAAATTACCAAAAGTATAAACAGCTACAGGACTTGTTGTGAAGAATAAAAGCTTCGGGCAGAGAGAGGAATATGAAAATAAAAGAATGAAACAAAAAATAGACGAGAAATTGAATATTTACACCAATTTGAACTTCAAAAGTCCATCAGTTGTGAAATATAAGATTTATCTGTCAGACTCTGTGATTTCGAGCCACCTGCAATACATTAATGTAACTACAATGATAAGAATTTGACAAGACTATGTGGATAGCAAATTATAATTACCATTACTAACAAATCATAAATTGCTATTGAACTAATCTAATGAAAATTAAGAGAACTAGTGAAAACTGAAAATTATCAAATTGATCATTATTGATATTCATCATTGTCTATATTTCATCATATTATTATGGTTCTTTCCCACTGAGCTACCGAGATATTACTTTTAGATGAGATTATTCTTAGAGTGACGACACTTCGTGGAGCTAGCTCGATCTATAGAGGGCTTAGATTCACCCAAGGTGTAACGATTGTACGTTACCACAGGTCCTTGTAAAATATTTTTTACCTTCACCTAGGCACGAAGAATAATTTCATGATTACAATTAAAATTGTCCGAATAATTATTCCTCATGCCTAGGTGAACTTGAACAAGAGTACACAAGGACCTGTGGGAAAGTACAATCGTAAGTTGAAACTTGGGTGAGTCTATAAGGCGTAAGCCTTATATAGAGCTAGCCTTATGATATGTTTTTTTTTCAGATATGTATATATATATATATATATATATATATATATATATATATATATATATATATATATATATATATATATATATATATATATATATATATGTGTGTATATATATATATATATATATATATATATATATATATATATATATATATATATATATATATATATATATATATTGGGTTTTAACGACACACTGTAATGATGACCCAGATCTATTGGCGTCGGACGAATGATTAATGAGATGATGGGATGATGAGATGAAGGTTTTATGGGTAATAGGAAGGATAGTGGGAAGGAAGCGGTCGTGGCCTATATTGTGGTAACCATCCCGGCATTAGCCTAGAGTCCTAGACTACAGAGGTAAACCACGAAAAACTCATGTAAAGATGGACGGTAGCGGGGATCGAACCGGGTCCGATGTGCCCACTGCCTCCCGGGTCACATGAAGCATGTGCGTCAAGCACTACGTTGCATGTGCCGGTATATATATATATATATATATATATATATATATATATATATATATATATATATATATATATATATATTTATATGGTGGGATGATTTCTCCGGCTGTGCCATGGTTATTCAATTCAACTTCAATTCATAATGATATTTCAACAAGTATACCAATTGTTTAAATTCTTATTTTTCAAACTTAATACTCAGGACGCCATTTGTTCCAGGACCTATCCGAACCCAGATTTATTCCCGTCTCTTTAATACTGCTTTTAAGCTCAGTTTATGCAATCACAAGTTTCACAAAAGATTTTGATTCGATTTCACTGCAAGTGATCATGTATGTATAATCTTCTCATATCATGTTAAATCAGCTTATACTGTTCAGATTAATGCTTTTAATATATTCATACTTGACGTGAGCCTAACTCCATTCCATGTATTATCATGATCGGTGGCATTATCGTTTATTCTGTGTGGTGAAGGCTCATTGTAAATATTGCACTCGCGCTATCTCGTAATACCGCATACTTCGCATAGGCCTGTATACGGCTTACCAACAATGTTAAAATGAACCGTGGATTTTGTTGTCATACTTTATAAAAATCCACTATGGCTGAATTTATCATTTGACGATGTATTCAATATTTGAGACGCCCTCCGTAGTTCAGATAACTAAGGCACCGCTTTAGATATTGAAGTCACCGTTGGGCGTGGGCTCGAGTACCGCATGAGGTATGATATTTTGTACATGTTCTTTCTTGTTTTTACTTATCATTCTTCAAAGTTTCATTATCACCTGCTCATTCGTCCCCCCAAATATCGTAGCTGTTGGTGGGGTGGTTAAGCACAGGCCTATATACTAATATCAATAATTCAATATTTAATATCTGCAAAGCAACTGAAATAGGCCAGATTTCATCAAAGTGGCTCTCACGTTTGACTTGTAAACATGATAAATGATCAATTTCGCATCCTGTTATTCCCGTATTTATGTTTTTTAGACAGAGATGTGTCAGTTTTTCTCTTAAAAGTTGAGATTACTGACGAATATAGTTTAATTGCTCTTTTTTTTATTGTCACAAATCAAATTATACAATAAAGTAATACAGTTTAAACTCTCGTCCACTAAGCCATAAATGGCTTATCTGTGGTTTAAATGATAAAAATTAAAAATTTGATAAAAAATCAAAATTTGAGTAAAATCTGAATTTGATGATAAAACAATACATATAAATATACAAGCTATTTTTTTGTGTTATAAGAAATATTTTCTTCATTTATTTTATAGTTTTGAGATCAAAAAGGAAAATTGAGGGATTTAATGTTTTCAATTTTTATATTCCATTTAAATATCCCAAATCCATTATGGACAGTTTTCATAATTAATTTCGTTCAAGTCATTAATGTGTCTGAAATACTTTGAAAAATGAATAAAAATGCATATATTGAGGTTTTGCAAGTCACTTCAAGAGCATGCATGACAGTCGAAAAAGTCGATGCAGTTTTTATGATTCAAATATCAAAATTTCACATCCGTACTTCTTAGTAGACTAAGGTGTGAGGTCATCAACAGAACCCAAAGATCGACCCTCGTGTACTCAATTATATATTATACTTTATTGTAGGTACATTAGGAAAGTTTCTTCAGAATACAATCCACTTGCATGTTTCTTGAAACACACTTTTCCAGATCAAATGTTCGATCAAGAAGTTGATAAAATCGTTATACAAGGTGTGATGATCAGTGAGATTTTCTGCGTATCTATCAAATGGGCTAAATATGAATTGGAATGATATCAAAGAGAATTATCGCAAGAGTTCATCACCGTTATTGAGCTAGTTATAACATCACGTTTTTCAACGTCATATCAAATGTACCCTTATGTCATCTGATAATTAATTAGCACAGTAAAGTCGTTATGTCAGAGGAAAATTAAAAAAATAAAATAATCATATAATCATGCGAAATATTTGACATGTAACAAAAGAAATAATACCGTATTTGATGTTATTTTCATTATTGTGTTACAACAGAACATGATTCCGTCAAATCCATCTCACCCCTCCAGCGTTCTACATCAAGACTACAGTTTGCAACAGCGTATTGTCTACCGCTATATAATAACAAAAGCGAACTCTATACTGGGCTTTACTGGCACATAATATAATATTCTTTTCACCCTCGTTGTAAACTCACTTTATCATTTCTTATCGCTTACATTAATCACATTCTCTGTCACTCGAAACAGCAGTAGGTAGCTGATATACTTCTACCACGGGTTGCTATATTATAGAACAATGTTGTAGCTTTTTTCTCGAACTTACAAACACAGGAAAAGTGATGTTGCACCCTGTAGGTTGCACGTACAGGTGTATACAACGAAAATGCCGAACCAAATCTCTTGACGCCATGTAGCTCCATTTTCCTCCACGTATATACCCCTAACACAAACCACCAACCCTCTCTCACTCGATCTCTCTCTCTCTCTCTCTCTCTCTCTCTTTCTCCATATGAATATATATATATATATATATATATATATATATATATATATATATATATATATATATATATATATCCATATATATATATGAATAAATATATATATATATATATATATATATATATAAAATTATATATATGCCTATTTCTCGCGCACGCGCTCACTCTCACTCATTATCTCTGCCCTTAGCAAAAGTTATACAAAAAAATCCTACGCTCTCCATTTGGTTACCCTTGTGTATTAAATAATATGAATAATGTAAACCCTCAGCAAGAACATAAAAGTTGGTTCTTTATACGCATATATAGTATGTGTAATTTATCGCAGGATTTATTTGTGTGGATTTAATAATTTTCGAAGCACCAATTAAAAACAGTTCATTTGGTGGAAAACTGTATCTCATTTGATCCACGGATACGTCTCATCCGAGTGCAAAAGCTGCGTCTACTGACGATTTACTCAAATTTTCAAAATTTATTGAATGAGCAGGAAGAGAAGTTTACTATTCGTTTCTAATCGGGTGTTTCTTAGTTTGTTTGTTTGATTTTCTGTCAGTTTGTTTTCGTACACATTTCATAAGTCGAAAGGGAAACCCGATCTGGGCATGAAACTAATTCCATGTGATACTTTTCAACTCATCTTTGAACTGAATGGTGTTTGGAACAATCGGAAACATTTTGAGGAATTGAGAAATTGAACCATATTCGAAAAACAAGAAAATTCCAGATGTTGTTTGGGCAACACAACCATGACGGAGATGTTTGATATGTTCGATGCAGCCCAAATCTGATGAGCATTTACCAAGGTGCTTGGATTTTTATTACATTTCATGAATATCTCGCTTATCCATCTTTTCACGGAAATGCTGCGTTTTCCTAGTTCTTTCTTCACCTTAATCGCGGCTTCCTATTTGTTTAATACCTTTACGAATAGGGTCTACTGGTTTATTAAATGATCTGCTAATCATATTTCAGACGCATTCTACTACAAAATACTGATTTCATTTTCAGTTAATTGTAGAGATTTCATAACCGATAGGTCATCAACAACTTATGTGTGAGTATTATATCGAGGACAACCGATGATATGAACGCCAGGCGTCCATTACGGTTGGACAGCTCGTCTGATCTGAAAAGGTTTCACGTCGTCTTTTCTCGGAGAGTACTCTTGAAATGTCTGCCGCCACTACTGAACTTCATCGCCCACTGATGAATGAAATCGAAGCTTCGTCTGAGGGAGGATATCAAAGAATCGTTCAAATAACTAGAATGGTATTTAGAGCAGCAGCAATATAGGAATAAGTTCTATAGACCATTTTATTTTCATGTTATATAGGAACTTGTATGTTTTGAGTGGTACTTAACGACCCCAGAAACAGCCTGGTTATATGGGGGTACGAATACGATCGGATGATAAAGAGGTGATGAGATGATGATAATTATGTTGAAGGATCTTTCCCCCAAAAAACGTGCCTCAAACCAACGCCTATCTGGCCCGAGATTTCAAGTCAAAGCCTCAACGGTTGAAATAAACGGACATAACTGATAAAATTGAGTAGGCCTAGAAGGCCCATTCGTGCAGAATAATTCCATTTTGAATTTATATTTAAAACGATGCACAGTATACAGTGTGAGAATTGTGGATTTGTAGTCGTTTGAATCCACGTACTGTACATGTACACGAAACTAGCATGCATCTGTTCCGTGCGAGATATTATATTATATATCATTCAAAATAAGTAGTATAGTTCATCGCATTATCTGAAATTATCTTGATAGTATCATCATTCAAATCTATCAAGTTCATTCACAATTTATATACATCATAGATGTACTACGTTGCAACATATTTATTTATTCATGTTCTACAAGCAACACAAAAAAGCACATATATATTTATATGATGAAGCAAATGGCTTTTAAACTAGTAAGATAAATATGTTCGTTTTGCTAGCGAGACACTCCATTTGCTCGATACTTGAAAGAACTTATCACACGAAAATGCATTATCCAACGCAATATATTTGTCTGTATAAACACAAGAGGATGAAAAGATGGTAGATTGCTGCAATTCCTAGCCAGAAAAAAAGTTGTGTCAAAAAACAGACATACTTTTGACTAGAGCGAGATGTTATTTTCTAATAACAGAAAGCTTTCAAAGGCGATATGATATTTTCACTTTGTCTATCTGAAGCGTTTGCCGATATTTAGTAGAGGCGACAAGAATAGTGAGGACATCACCACTGAATTCAAAACTTGGAAATGGAAGAAAGAATTAGCCACGAAATATGAAAGATGTCTTGAGTGAACTTTTATCAATTTTTATGTTTGTTTTTTCGTTGTTTTGTAATGCTACGATATAAAAAAACGAGTGATTGTTTTCGTAATGTAGAAAGAGAGTTTTGTATACTTCATAAGAGATTGTGGTCAAGTTATTAAGGTCATATAGATAAAATTATTCTTCGTTTCATTCGCACACTTGTATATATACATAAAATGTGAACTATATAAATTGCATTTTCAATCAAATCCATTGGCACAATGATCATTAATCTGACAGATTACATAAAACAATACATGATATCCCATTAATAACTCTTCGATCGTTAAACCCATCAATTTGAATCATTCGAAAATATAGTCATATTACAATAATCATGTTTGTAGTCTGTGATCGAGGAAATATTTCTAGATGAACTATCACGAGGACTTCCATTCGGTCTGAATCGGTTCTTGCTCTTTTTTGTGCACTTCACAGGTCGCAAAGCAAATCTGATCCATATGAAATTTTGCTTGGCATTATCCATCTTCTAACATAAAACTGTGTAGTTATTAGGAAATAATTGGTCAGGTAGATTTTGAGAGACTATGGTCATTTTGAAAATACTCGTAAGAATATTATTGCGAAACACGTGATATATAGGCCTACAGTAACTTCTATTATTATTATTGATGAATAAACTTTGAGAAGTTGTGAGGACAACACAGATAGGCATGTTTTCAAGGATCCATGAAAACTGGGTAAGCTGTTTACAATGTGTGTAGATTACAATTACATTTTGTACAAATATCTCGAACACCTTACTTTATTTTATTATAAATGACTTGACCGCTTAGGTGACATTTTCCTGTGAAGCACGAATTGGTTTTGTATACTGCTTGGTGAGAATGCATTATCCATCTCAAATTGTGATTAATTGTTTTTGGCATATTACTGTATTTATAATAGGTTTGCTGACGCACTCCGGTGATGTTTAAGATACTGACGTCGGTGAATAGTGAATGAAACGATGAGAAGGTGTGACGAGTTGTTATAACTTGGATATTGGGAAGGATATACTCGTGACGTATAGTCACATTGATGACAG
Source organism: Brachyptera risi (assembly GCA_964007535.1). Lineage (NCBI taxonomy): Eukaryota > Metazoa > Arthropoda > Insecta > Plecoptera > Taeniopterygidae > Brachyptera > Brachyptera risi. The sequence continues at coordinate 72,039,101 of OZ023327.1, read as the reverse complement.
AGGTAAATCAGGAGAAATCCTTGCCAGGATGTTCGACCATAGCGGGACTCGAATCACGGTCTCCTGAATAACCGTTCAGTAGCCTCAAGTCAGTCATTAGTCCATTCATCTCCGTTTTATTTCATATCGAAATAATTTGATCGATTTTATTTTATCTGTATGTTTTGTACGTTGTTTGACTGCAATAAACCAACTGGTCACTTCCCATACCTCAGCTGTTTTTGCTTTTTAGTAGGCACAATGCGCGTTGCGTCAATTGTCAATGTTTAATGTGATGGTGAGGGGCCAGGCTCGCCGCTAGGTCGCAAGTAGACCGTAAATAAAAACATGGCGCGTTAAATTAACAACTGTGCTCAACATTTCTTATTCGTCTAATTGCTTTTGAGGTGATTTTATATTATTTTCACATCAGATAAGCAACCATACATCTATATGTTATACTTTGAGCCTGAAATAAGAAATCATCATTGATAGACGTTATTGCTTATGATCGATGTGAGACATTCAATATATATTTAAATTTGACGTCGAAATTTAAATTAGAAAAAAATGAACCTTGGATTGTACTATTTGTATATGACATCTAGCTTCAACATGCTGAAGAAATCATTTACAACGGTTCTCATTATAATTCACCGCCATATGTTCTATAAATCTGTATTTGTACATCGTTTTGCATATTCTATAATATCTCAATAACAAGTTTCATTTACATTGTGCAAGATTTTTAGTCTCTGTTCGTCATTTTTGTATTTCAAGCATTTTGTTGTTTGCTTTTTATTGTGTGTCCTTTAGCAACCATAGCGTGTGTGGCAAAGTCTTAATGATTATAAGTATTGATGAGAATAGATTTTCTATACCAAAAACCCCATCTTTGTGTCAATGAAGATATATATTTAGTTAGCTACACAATTTTAATATTGCACTAAATATCTAAATAGAGTTTGTGCCAGACGCTACGAAAGAGTGGTTCCGCCTCCGGCTCACTTACAGAGAATCAACGTGTCATTCCAAATGATCCAAGAGAACTGGAATGATATGATACATTCTGAAAATCAGTGTGAAATATGGCGTCGCGACGCCTCAAACTTTGACAGTTGGCCAATTTTGCATTCGAATCTGCATCAACAAAAACCTTGATAACTTTTCTTACATTGGAGATAAAACTATTGAATGAACTGTTGGTTAATATGCGAGTCCTTGTTAAAATGTTGGGAAAATGAAACGTAAAATCATATTTCAGTTTTGATACTCTTTTTCATGTAAAAATAGTAAACGTGTCATGCAGATTATGCCCATTACGTCTTACTTTGGATAATCCTGAAATCTATAGGTTTATTGTGGAAATACGTATCATACCCTCACAATCTAAAGATTCAGGTTGTATTTTTTTTCGGACCATTTTATACGATGCCTGAAAATGAGGTTTAAACTAGGCAAACGCAACATCAGCGTTGTAAGATGAGCGAGATATCTGATCAGGTATAATAGTCGTTAAAGTAGTTTTACCCTTGCTACTTTATCAACTCTGGTATTCTACACCTTGATGCATATAAAGAAGACTTCATTGTTGGGCAAATATCGAATCTAGAAAGCAGTGAATCTCGGCAACCTGAATCTGCTTTAATTTCTATAATAATATTTGATGAATAAAAACAGATAATTTAATTATTTTCTTCAAAACGTCTCGTTCGAATTGTATACAAAATCGCAATAATAAGTATCATTCATTTATACACATTCACAGAAAATTTCATTCCATTTGAAGGAATTTTATTTTTCCAATTTTTTTTTGCTCAGCCTAATCTTATGGGGTTTTTAGAAATTTTGAGATGATATTTCTCAAAATTGGTCAGACCGATTCATACCAAAAACTATGCAGTTCTAGGTTGGATAAGTTTGCGTGTACAAAAAAAAGACCATACACCCACCCACCCACCCCTTTCGGACGCGGGCCCATGGACCCGAATTTGTATTGCCGGGCCGCCACTGAATGTAATTATTGGCATACTACAGGGGTCGACAATAGCACCTACACTTTTTATCATGTTCACAAATGGTCTTACGAATACTGTAAAAACTATAGGAAGCACATAACTATATTTGCAGTCGATACCACACATTTAATATCTGTGGTGAAAACAGGAATGCAGAATGTTTGTACATCAGTCATCTCACAAATGACCAAGTGAAGCAATGTGAATAAATTGTGTCTCAACTCAAAGAAAACATTTCTATCAACCCTTAACAATAGAAATTCTGAGATAAATAACGAAAACAGTATCGGTTTGATCTCAAACGGACAAAGCATTCTTGCAAGTGATTATAATAAATTCCTTGGTATCATAATAGCATCTGGCTCTGGCCTAGCTAAAGTGAGATGTTCACATCAATGATACAGCCCAAAAAATAGCCCCCGGTTGTTATTTATCCACAAGATTGATGAAATAATGTAATTTTAATGAAGAAAAACTGGTATATTATGCATACATCAATTCTAGCTTCTAGTATTATCCTACGGGGTCAATTGTCTCAGGTCCAAAAAACTTTTTGTCTTACAAAAGAAAGCGATTCGTTATTTAGCAGTTAGCTCAAGCAAGTTTTGATCCTTGTACTCTGGTATTTTAAAGATTCTTGTAGGCCATTATTCATTAAATTTAAAATTTCACTGCACATATTCGCAATGATTATTTATGTAATAGAAACAAGACACATGAGACTAGAGACCAATGCCATACAGTCACAATACTAGGCATAATTCAGATCTCCTAATGGACCATGGTTAATATAATAATGGACCAGTAACTGGGGATGTCAAACTACTCAATTGTTTACCTCATCAATGAAATCTATAACAATCATGAGAGATTTCAGAAGTGAACTGAAAAGCTTCTTAATAAATCAATGCTTTCATACAATTTAAGATTTTAATAACTTCAATAAATTGTAATTACTCTGACAAATCTATATGGCATAATGGTACAACCTCTTTCACAATTTCTGTTGTTCAACTGTATATGTAGGCCTATGTATATTTTTAATTGTAATTATTGATATGATATCTGAATTTCTGAAATTTCCCACATCCGTTCTCAGACCAATTAAAGATACAATAAAGATATTCTATTCTATTCTAAAATCTGACAACTACCCAATTTAGAATATGCATCTGCATCTACATAGCTTAATAACATTGTACAAATCAGAGAATGAGCTACTCATGAATACCTGACTCATTTTTGATATAGAAAAATGAGAACATCACTTTCCAGTTTAGATACTCTGATAGACCTAACATCTCTTGTTTGACAATTTCAATTGATTCAATCCAATGAACCTACTTGAAGGATTTGGAAATTATTTAAATTGTGCGACGTGTTATTCCCATCGTGGACGCTGATATCGAACGTAATTATTATTTTCTCATTAATTATACCGTCAGATTACATTTTCATCTAAATATTATGACTTTCAATTATGGCGGGGAGTCGATACGTATTGAAAACCACAGTATGCATTTACAGCGAATTCAGGCCACACTTATCATTTCGTTCGCTAACTATTAACACTATGCCTATGTGTTTCAACTATATTATACGTGCAAAAATAAATTTAAATGGTCAACCTAATTGAGAACGAATTAATTTTGTTAACCGTCTGAAATCTCTGCAGATTTCTCAATCTACGTGAAGTACTACACTTGTAATGTTTACTTATTCATATTATGATGTGAAGCACATTGTGTGAATGAGCGATGGCGAAGAGGAGGAAGACATCTATTTGCTCCAAATCTGTTATTTTCTGTTTGTTCTGCATGCGATCCAAAGGTTGCACGGCAAACCGATCCATATTGAACTCCAACAAATTGTCCCCCTAGCATACAAACACATCTTAATAGCATTGTCTCAATAGCATCGCAGATGGTAAAAAGCAATCATTGGACAAGCTTTAGCGAGGATTCAATTTGATATACTGAAAAAAATTGGTGTTCGTTTTTATGTTGTTTTTCTTTAATTTTATTTTTTATGTTTTTTGTCGGTTCTCCACAGGTCAAACGACTACAGCTATCAACTTCAAACTTTTTTACGTTATGGTTCCTCATCTAACTTGGATCTGTATAGTTTTGTGGCATTATCATATGATATCATTTTTTTTATGAATTTTAGAAATTTCAAAAATACCCCTTAGAATAATAACACGTCGGAAAAAAAGAAAATATTTTCATTTTGAAGAAAAATTAAATTCTGCTTGAAGTTGGGTTACATTTTGAAACACGTTTCTGTACACTTTCAGCTTGTTCGGGTGAGCCATTTCGAAGAAAAATCATAAAATGTGCTAAATTGGTACCACTCGAAGCAGTTTTTACCCATTTCCAACTTGAATGTCACCCAATTGGAGAATGTAGGCAAAAGTTTGGCAAAAAAGTCGAAATGCTATTACTATCCACTCGTCTAACTACGCATATACGGCGTTTTCCTAGTATGTAAAATTATAGGTCACGATGTTCCAATTCTGGTAGAGACGAATTTGTTATGACTTGACTGTGTATCCTAAATATATTGATATTGGATCGTACCCATAAAGTGTAATTATACAATCATTACTCATGCCCAGTTTCAGGCAGTAACACAAGGATAATTGTTAAATTACAATCGTTACATCTTGAAAAAATTCAGGCCCGCTAAAGACCTGACCTCATGAAGTGTCGTCGACCTTAGATGGCATGTCTTTATAGCCTTTACTCAATTAGATAATGTCTATATTTATACAACAACTACAACGTCTACATGGAGTGAAGTGATAGGGTAGTCCGATGATCAGAACCCTGTATTAATCCATTCTGTTGATTGTTTTCAGGTGTTCACAGTATAATTGATGGTCAGGGTCCTCTTTTCGTCCTGGAACCAGCCGCCCGTCTTGAGTTCACCAACAGTAGCGGTGGTCGAATTGACTGTAGTGCACGTGGTAGCCCAATGCCGTCCGTCCATTGGTTATTAGCTGACGGTTCGCCAGCGATCAGCGTCAGTGGTTTACGGTACCAACTACCAAACGGTTCACTAGCTTTCCCATCATTTACCGCCGCCGAGTTTCGACCGGACGTCCACCGTGCGACGTATCGCTGTATGGCGGTCAACGACGTGGGGAAACTGCTCAGTCGAGATGTCAGATTAAGAGCGGGTAAGATGCTAACGAAATATTAAAAGACAAATTCATCTGTTTATAACAAAATGAAGAAGTACCTCAAGCTAGATATTAAAAAATGAGAATAGTTTCTCGATATATTTCAATAAAATAGACGAATGATATTTTCACTTACGATCACTATTTCGGTACACTTTTTTCAAAATTTGTCACCCCTGTTGATTCTTAAAATGGTTGTACTGATATGAGAGGATCAGTCACTAGGGTGCTGGTATGGAGACCTGGGTTCTACTCTTGAAATGGTTGACCATCCTGGCATAGATTTGTCGTTGTTTCCCTCTGTCGCTGAAGCTAGTACTTTAGATGTTTCTTATATAAAACAGATCACAACCGCCTCCTCAACACTGTCCACAGCACCTAATAAAATAGCCTCTCATCTCATCTTATCTTTCCATAATCTCATTCATCATTCACCGATGCTGATAGATGCTATATGTCATTTGAATCCGTCGTTTGAACTGGATATAAATAAATGGAATAGTGGTAAGGCCCACCGAAATGGTGATAGTAAATGAAAATTGGGAAAATTTGGATTTGATATAGTTTGAAGAAATATATGTTACATTGATTTCGCTGTGTGAAACGAATGTTGGTGATATTATAATTTCATACTAATTGATATAGATGATCGTAGAAGTGAATTCCAATGTGTATATATGTGGAGACTGATAATGCATTGTGCTATGAGTAATGCTCACATCGACATTCACAATTCGCACTTAATAAATGTACGCTGTGCAAACCATGGGTAAACTATTATGCTGCCAGGACAGTATTGGACATAAAAATATAGTGTTCCAGAATTCAGTGTCACATTGTTATATATGATCATGTATTAATTCAGTCAGGCACGGTGAATATTAAACCGAAAATTACATAATTCAATCTATCAATTACCACCACTCTATCAACTGATCATATATATTGAATTAAATCGTGTGTAAGAATGATTTGTCAGTGTGATGATTTATAGTGCATTCAGTATAAAATTCAATGAAATATTTGCTGCAACTGGTAATGAAGTTGTGTGTTCGAAATACGTCCAGTAAACTGTGAGCATGTACAATGCAAGCAATGCGCGTGGGCATCGATGAGAACATATTCTCAAGTAGAAATACAAACAAAATATATGCAAAAAAAAATAGGCGTCGACAGAAAAATACTCAGCGGTAGAAAACATGTACAATATAAACAATGCATACGGACCTCGGTAAGACACTCAAGAACAAACTAAAGATACAAATGACCTGTATGCAATGCACAAAAAGCGTCGACAAAAAAAAAAAAAAAAGCGAGCGTGTTGAGCGTCGACAAGAAAATGTCGAGGCGTAGAAACACAAATACAATATGAGACAAAGTCATGACCATCAACAGGAAAATATTAAGGAATAGAAAAACAAACACGATGCATAAGTACAATGTATACGGACGTTGGCAGGAAAACACTGGAGCGTCAATCCCAAATACAATATGTACAATGTTGTACGTGGGATTCGGCAGGATATTCGGGGAGAGAGCGTTTACATCAAGCATTTGTCAATGGAGAGGTGAACATCGCAGCGTCGTAAAAAATGTTTGGAAATTGTATTATTTGGTGCTGTTTTGGGGGGGGGGAGCTCTCCACCTAGTTCGGTTGACTTCATATATCCATCAAGAGAGTGGCATTGAAATACTTGGTCGAATCAATTCAAGAACTTATTTTCAATCAGGTTTTCAAAACATTGCTTTAGAAAACAGTATAAGATTTCAACTAGTCACAGAGTACAAGACATGATACATCATCAAGAAGGAGGAGGAGGGTAGTTTCACCCATGCATTATAATGCATGATATGTGCTCAACGCATCATATGTTATTCTGTTTTGAAGGGAAAACACTCACAAAAATGTGTCAACTTTTCTGTTACTTATTGATTTATCAATTTTGAAATAGTAGCCTATATTGAAAATTTTGAATGCAAAAAAGTTTGAAATTCAGAGAAAATATTGTATCAACTAGTTAGAAAATACGTTGAACCGTTACATACAATAAAACCAGTGGATAGTTGGCACGACATTTGCAATTGATACACTAATTGAGTGAAGATTCCTCTACCAGTCGAATGAAATTTTATCAACATACCTGATACCGTTTTAACCATACAAATAAATAGTTTCTGTTACCTTGATTCACAACAAAAATGGCGTGACTTTTCCTGGTCTTGTATGCCAAGCGCATATGGTTTAAACGTTTATTTTCAGTTGAGCCTGAAGGCAGTTTTTTTACAAACATATCGATACCATACACGATTAAATATCTCAAGAAGTAATCAAATTGAATATGTAACGCGAGATGCACGTTTTTCGTGACAATTTTCAGTGTCAACTGAAGCATAAACAATCGTAGTGGCTTTCCGGATGAACATATTGTTGTGAAACTGCTTTACACCGTGCAAAGAAGTACCTTCTGAGAAAATTGTCGATCTATAATAAACATTCGCATTATGTTCATAATTATGATCACCCTGGTGGAAGGGTGTCCCATGAAGACTGGGCACTTGCACTTGTAATACACGCCAAGATGAAGCTATACTCATTGACGCAGGCTGTAACATTAGAGAGTAATATAGGCCGATGTATTAGGAAGAAGAAGAGTGTATGGCACTGGATATGAACAGAGAGATATCACGTACTGTGAAAATTGCACAAAATAGTTACTACCTGCGTGAGATAAGTATTAAATTAATTTGCATGTTGAGAAAATCACGTACTTTGTCCATTAGACGGTTGGCACGAAGCGAAATAGTTCCAACCATTAATAAAGCATTTATAATCTGATTTTCACCTTCTTTGGTGAACTACTTCTTTGCTCAACTTTGGTTGATTATTTGTACGGTGAGGTAAATTCTCGAACAATCTTCGTGATTACTACAATGATTTTTAATTCAACTGTTTCATTATTCCTTTCGAATGAAACGATTTGGGATGTTAATGAAATGATGGTGATTTGAAAAATAATTCCCACGCTGAATCAAAATAAATTGGAAAAGAAAAAGTATCTGATGAATACATATTTTGAGCCGCTGCTACATTTTCTTTCATGACAAGTTTCTTAATATTTGTCCGAGAATGTATATGTAAGGCCATAGGCTATTTGTGGCTGAGCCCACATTAAGCCCGGCTTATCCACCTTTTTTTAGGGAGTGAGCCGGGCTTTTACTCACCTATTTCTAGTTCTGGTGTAGGCCCAATGTAAGATCCATCTTTGACAAAGTAAAATTAAAATATTTTCAAAAATTCCTCGATACTAATTACTGTCAGACATTCCCAGTGAATATTATACCGGTAATGTGTTATATTTCAGTAACTTGGTATGTTGCAGCTTCATATCCCTTACTTCTTATATCGATCTCTATCCCATTGATGTGTTACTTGTCTGCCGCCGTTTCTACAGTTCTAAAAATCGCATAAATAAAATTGGCAATAATTGATCCAAAATCCAACACGTAATTTCTATAATACAGAATAACATTCTCAGCGCTGGCTCGTAGGGGGTCTTTGGATCTGGACAGACCAAAAGTCCAAAACCCATAAATATTACTTATACGGTACATGACGCACACACAAGAGTGACTTCATCATAAAAAAGGTTCTCCAAAATCCGTAAAATGCTCCAAATCTAACCCATAATTATTATTTTTCCGGGGCTATGTGCCCCGCCCCCGGACCCGCATAAGCTGGAGGCCCCATTGTAAACGGGTGCTTCAAGTACGGCGTAGACGCACCAAAATAAGACAGACTATTATTTAGGAGGGCTTACTCACCTTTTTCTTCACAAATTAACCACTGATTAAGGCAGCTGGAGGAGCGGGAGTATAGACTGGATATTCAGGATGTTCAGGATTATCGTCGCAGCGTGGGAACAGAGACAAGTGCCACAGGATTGGATGAAATGAATTATAGTTTCGGTTTTCAAGAAAGGGGACAGAAAGTTACTGAATAATTATAGAGGAATAACTTTGATGATTCAATGAGCCAAGATTAACGAACGGGTTATCGAAAGACGATTGAGAGCAGAACAGTATAAATTCAGAGCTTGAAAATCGGCAGTAGATTTTATATATAAAGTGATGAAAGAGATAGAAAGAAGATGGGAAGAAAGAAAACGTATACACATGGTGTTTCCGGATTTAGAGAAAGCTTACGACCATTTACAAGAATACAAGTATAGAAAAGTTCATTGGAGAAGAAAATAGAGACAAGTACAATACAGAGAGTGAAAAGTATTTATATATCTTGTAGAAGCTGCGTATAGACAAGTGCGGATACGCACTGGACGTATTATTGTCAGCCTCAGATTTACGCATTGGCCAACTAGACTATTGTCCAGGAGTGCCAGTCCCTAAAGTGCATGCACTTACTGGACGTGTCACTTCTATTCAAAAATGGATTTAAATAAAAAATGTCTCACCATAAAAAAACGAATCACCAAACCTTACCAATTGCCAATTACCAAAATTACCAAAGTCTAGCCGTTGGTGAGTATGTTGAGCAGCAGTGACAATGTTAGAGGCGTATATATAGCACTATGCAGGCGCTTAATCCAGATATGTTATGTCGAAGTTTTCAAAATTCTCTCAATAGAAATTGACACTCAAATTACAGCCACTCTTCCTACCATCACCAATGGAATAAATGTTGAAGTATCCCCACAAAAAATTTTCGTATTTTCATAAATATAATACACATAATCTTTTAAAAGGAATCAGTTCACCGGTCACATATTATCCGTATCCTGATTTCTATTTACAAGTATAGTAATAGACCAAAAATCATTATTCAAGTGCCGTCGTGTTGCTTCTGTAGTATGTGGTTCATAAAGATTCATGGTACAGAGATCTACAGATCAGCTTTATTGACTGAACTGCGGAAAAACTTAATTACTTTGAACTCTAAATACAAGAAAGACGATTGAAAAAAACATGATTTCCAATTTTTTCCTTCAAGTCTATGTGTCCTTTTCCTCCCTGACCTGTAACTACACTACCTGTATTCTGATAGTCAGTCAGATACAAATGTCCCATCACATTTGTAGAGAATATTGAAGATATTCAAATGAAATCATGGGATACATTGAAAGAGGTAAAATATTAAATAGCAGGGAAACCCACATTGATCCCCAATTAAAGGGCGCCGAAGTATCTCAGCTTAGGGGTGCAAGATATCCGATAGTAATTGTCAAGTGTGTTCTATTATTTTGTGTTTTCCCTGATTCCTTTTTTCAAGGAAATCGGACATACAGTTTATTAGCAGTCAGCGCAATTCACAGTTTACATGTAAATTGTAATAATAAATAAAGTTATAATTATACTATATAATTTTCGAAGGAACAGCTCAAAGTCAAATGTCAAAGTCAAAGTCAAGTCAAATGTTTTATACAGTAGAAACATATATGATGAGTCACAAAATGAATGTTAATTTAATTAACTCAAATCAAACTATAGACACTACTATTATAACATATTTAAATATAAAGATATTGCTTATTCAGTCTGATTTAGACAAAAATAAAAATTCAGGCAAGCTATAATTGGATGCACACGAACTTTTTATTCATACGATATTTCTATTCTTCACAATTGGCCTATAAAAATATTACCAACGAATGTGAATGTTGTAAATGTTTTATTAATATTCGATTTCCACTGTTTTACATTGGGTCTACTAATTATTTTCTGTATACATAGGCCTCACCGATAGATCATGGTCCTCACCGACTACTCGATAAATATAGCTAAATACAATCAAACAAATATATATATATATATATATATATATATATATATATATATATATATTTATATATATATATATATATATATATATATATATATATATATATATATATATATATGATATATATCCAGTGATATCCGTATCGTATAACATATACTAACAGACCAGTCATCTTTATCAAAAGATATCTCTCTCTGAATTCATCCCAGCTGTTTGTATGTGTATTGTACTACATTGTATCAAGTTGTATTTGTTGGGATACTATATTTGAAACGGAAAATGATATAGGTTTATCCAGTATTACCTTCCATTTGCCCATTATTCTCTTCATACACAGTCTACCTACATGACCCCCTACAATGTCAACTGGGGAATAGTATATAGTACTGTTAGTTTAAATTAGCTTTTCTCTTGATCATTCGTAACCGCGAACTGAAGTATAATTTAAACTAGACCTTTACTATAATAACAATACATCCACATGATAAATAGAGTCATTATAATACAAAAATATTCAACGTTCGTGAAGAATGGAAAAAAGTTTTTTCTCGGTTATTATTATTTGTGGTCTACAGAAAATTCGAGCTTGATGTTTTTTCGAAACATTTTTTGCTTTTTCAATGTAGAATGCACTCCTCTTTGTTGTAAAATAATTATTATGCTAGCAATATGCTTTAGGGGCTTCATTAGTTGGTCTCGTATTTGAAATTCGAATAGATTTCTCTATTGACATACTATATATATACACGCACACAAACACATAGAGACATGAGTGTATAAATGTACGGGATGTTTTCTACCAAATGGTACCGGCATGCCTTTGTTAACTTTGTGGTGAGTTGGACGAAGCTGGGCTTTTAATGTTTTTCTGCCTTAAGGCAATTGTGTAGTTTCAATTATTCTTACTCGAGCAGAGAACGACTCGACATTTAGCAGGATGAGAGTGTGGTAATTCGACTGGAAATAAATATGGCAGTCTGTGTTTTTTCATTTCATTTTATGATAATTCATCTATGAGATACTTGTTGGCTTTTTTATAATGAATTATGATGTTTGTCTTTTTTGTGGTTAAGCACTGACCTAATTAATTAGTGGAGAAAGGAGTCTGGAATGATGTAAATTTTAAAGAAGTCATTAATTGTTTCGTGTTAATCGTCCGAGTTTTATTTGTTGCCATATGAAACTTTGTGAGGAGAGAATGCAATAAAACTGAATTCCAAGAGCTTAGAAGAAGAATTGGAGAGATATTTAAGTTTAAAAAATGATGAAAATCGGCTTATTAGAACTTGATCACATTTGGAATATGATTTATATCGAACCAAAAAAGAAATCATAAAAATGATTTCAAAAGAAGAATTTTCGTTTTATATAAAAAGAAGGAAAACAAACTCAACTTTTTTGAAGATTTTGTGAGTTTTTTGGAACTGAGCGTTAGCTGAGAAATGCATCATTCCAAATCGGGTTTTTCTCCAACATCTGAAATCGGGCCTTTGTTGGTTTGTTTTCAGTATGCGCTTCACAAAACGCAAAGCTATGCCGAGCTTTGTGAAACTTTCCTAGACATTACTCACCTTCCATTTTAGAACAATGTAATTTTAGGTTTAGGTAGATTTTCGAAATCGTCCATAGAAATAACATGGAAAAAATTGAAAAATATTTCTATCCGAAAAAGTTTAGATTTTGAAATATCGTAAAAAAACTTGGAACGGATATATTTGACAAGTTTCATAACGTCGAATATGTTTTAAAACCAACGCGCGTCCATTTCAATCGCATTTCACACATGTATATGTTTTAAAACCAACGCGCGTCCATTTCAATAGCATTTCACACATGTATCTGTTTTAAAACCAACGCGCGTCCATTTCAATAGCATTTCACACATGTATATGTTTTAAAACCAACGCGCGTCCATTTCAATAGCATTTCACACATGTATCTGTTTTAAAACCAACGCGCGTCCATTTCAATCGCATTTCACACATGTATATGTTTTAAAACCAAAGCGCGTCCATTTCAATAGCATTTCACACATGTATCTGTTTTAAAACCAACGCGCGTCCATTTCAATAGCATTTCACACATGTATATGTTTGAAAACCAACGCGCGTCCATTTCAATAGCATTTCACACATATATATGTTTTAAAACCAACGCGCGTCCATTTCAATAGCATTTCACACATGTATATGTTTTAAAACCAACGCGCGTCCATTTCAATAGCATTTCACACATGTATATGTTTTAAAACCAACGCGCGTCCATTTCAATCGCATTTCACACATGTATATGTTTTAAACCCAACGTGCGTCCATTTCAATCGCATTTCACACATGTATATGTTTTAAAACCAACGCGCGTCCATTTCAATCGCATTTCACACATGTATATGTTTTAAAACCAACGCGCGTCCATTTCAATAGCATTTCACACATGTATCTCACTCATCTCACAACGCATATATTGTCATAATGTGGACGCCCATGGTTATCTCATTTTCTCAGATATTCATAACATTATATCATGGTAAATCATAGATTGCATACAATTTCCGAGGTATTTGGATCCCCAATATTAATACTTTTTTACCCAACCAATTTTTTTTTGCAAAAAATTTATATTTCACCAAATCACTCTCTACATGTACGCCTACTCAATATTCAGAATACAGAAAAACATAAATATTATAGAAATACTGTTCATTTTTCCTATCAAAAGAATGGAAGCTCATTTGCTATGAATAGAATATGTGAACCACTGAGCTTTACCTTACCGATCAGAATATAAACACAAACATTTTGCTAATATACCTCTGAGTGGATATTCGTGATTCTTGGAACATGATTGTTTACCTTCAATTTACATATTATTATATATTGAAGAACATCAGAGTTATGAAAGTTATCTCAATTCATTTGATGCTTTCCACGTATCCATATATATATATATATATATATATATATATATATATATATATATATATATATATATATATATATATATATATATATGTAGGCCTATATATATTATATATATTCATTCATATTTATATATATATATATATATATATATATATATATATATATATATATATATATATACATATACATATATATATATATATATATATATATATATATATATATATATATATATATATATATATATATATATATATATATATATATATATATATAAATGTGTGTTCAGGATCGAACATCAGAGATATCTATACTGACACGATAGAAAACGACTTCTTCGAATTAAATGAGTACAACTAATTCCCAATATGTATAAAAGTGAATATATTTTCAAAATGTATATGATAAAATGTGTTCAAAATTATAACCGTGTGAGTCGGACACTTATATCCCCCACTAATTGGAAATGTTTGAACTGGCGTAAGTCTATTATTGAACGTTCGATTGTGATGTGCAGCGATCCGATATGATAGTACCGTGAGATCGCAACAACGGCACGGAAATGACAATTTCCTTCTGCATGAACTAAACAACTAATCACCTGCCAATTTAGTTAATCAATTTCCGCCTTGTATCCAATTTGTGGTTTGACACACGAATGCCGAGTGTGTAGAATGACAGAATTTCAATTACCTCATTAATTATCATTGTCATTGGATAGTAATCAATGCACGGCTGAATGGAGCAGTGTATTCAATTATCGAGTCTATCTTAATATTTGATTACAGATAATGAGTTCATTTCACATCATAAAATCACATCTGCTATGTATTTTATAGTTTAAGGTTTTTCATGTTTGAACTTATTTGCTGTATTCAAACTAATCACTGAGACAGAGAGAATAAAATAATGACATTTTTTTAAAGTTCGGTAGAACCAATCATTAGTTTCATATTTCTTCTTAGCTATACATGTTTTTACTTCACACAAATTTTATTAAAAAATTATCTCACGTCGATATCGACTAATTTAGCCTCAGATAAAAAAAAATGAACATTTCATTCTTGTAGTTGGCATCACATTTAAATTTGAATGATTATCCCATATGATAGCAAACACTCGAAAATGAACAAAATTAAACGCCCATTCAAATATTAGAAGCATTACATTTTCCGACAAGCTCACTATAATTGTGAAAATGATATCGTGTGTTTCCACTTGACGTTCAGGATGTTGAAGAAGAATTAATGGCAATTTTTGAACGTTTCGAGCGAACCGTACTTATATGAATGAATAATATTCTAGCCGAGTCTTTAATCAATCGACTCTCAACTCCGCTATCAATCTGCCATGGCTGAATAACATGGAGCTTTATTTCACAACGTCTTTTTGTATCTTCGATAACAGCTTCACATGGCATTCCCTTCGTAGTACTATTCAAACAGTCATTCATTCAACTTGAGAGCGCGCTTTTGGCATGGATCCGAATCCCGCAAAAGATATGTGTTTTTGTGAACATCCTTTCACCAATCATTGTTTCATTATCACCTGCTCATTCTTGTACTCCCAAATAACCTAGCTGTTGGTGGAGTCGTTAAGAAAACAATAATCAAAGATAGAAATACATTATTTCTTCTATTTCAGAAACTTCCAAGACTTTAGACAATGTCAACGTGGCACCAACACTGAAACATTTTTTCATTTATTCAAATTGAAAACTTCACATCAAGTCGTTATTTCACAATTGAGGCGAAAAATGAACGTTCAGGATCATTCGAACGGGGCCCCACAAGGGTGATTCTACCACCCCAATGTAAACCCAATTTGGGCCCTATAAAGTTTCATTTCACGAAGTATTTTTGTATTTATGCTTCGATTATTACTTCGAACATTTTATTCATAATATTATTGAAAAAATCATACAGTCTACTTGTCAACTGCCGTGGCTCATACGGCTAAGCTTTAGATCCATAAGTCAACTCGGGCGTGGGTTCGAGTCCTGCATGAGCCATGAGTTTTGGTAAACATCATTTATCCACCATTCGCTCTTTCGTCCCCCTAAATAATAACCATTATGTTTGTGGGTGTCGTTATTCAAGCAATAATCGTATACATTCAAGTTGAGAGAAATCCTATCAAATATCACTGAACTAGCAAGTGGAATTGGGATGGCCTGGGAATTGCATTATTTCTTCAATTTGAACTCCCAAGGGTTGAGACGGTGTGAACGTGGCACTTCTACTACATTACTGATGTGAACATGGCACATCACTGCATTATTAATGCAGACATGGCACATCCACTTTATTACTAATGGATACATGGCACTTCCACTGTAAGGACTGGTTGAAACATGGCAAATGCATTACATTACTTATATAGACATGACATTTTCACTGTATTACTATTGTATACATGGCACTTCCACTGTATTACTGTTGTATACATGGCACTTCCACTGTCTCATTAATGTATACATGGCACTTCCACTGTATTACTATTGTATACATGGCACTTCCACTGTATTACTAATGCAAAGTTATATGTGATGAAGTTTTATTCCATCAAAGTATTTTCGCTTCACGGCTGTTATTATGAGTTAAACATTTTTTCGTAGTAATAATATTCAAACAATCATATATATATATATATATATATATATATATATATATATATATATATATATATATATATATATATATATATATATATATATATATATATATATAAATTTAACAAA